>JAHDVE020007000.1:0-20000 GCA_022606495.2 Halesus radiatus | reverse complement strand
TTTCGAGTATTTAAGCCTCAAAAATGCCAAGATGACCATTATTCAGTATTTCCTAGAATACTTTGATATATAACCAGAAAATGAATCTACATATTTATAAGAATAAGAAAATTAATGTCAATAAAAGAATTGTATTTAATATCTAAATTGCGGATTAATTCAATCCAATTTACGATACGCCATTATTAGTCGAGGGTCAGCATATAATACTAGGTTGAAGCCAGGAAACACTGCAAAAACGGATAATTAACATTATTCTAAAACAACCGAGAGATTATTCCACAAAATTTCTAATTGAAAATTTTAACTACCCAATTTTTAGTGACATATTTTGAATGTAATATTTCATATACTAAAAGAAAAGAAAAAATGAATTCATCACAGAAAATCACACTAGCTTTAAATTCATTCTCGCTGTGTAAAATTGGCACTTCATTTGCACAATACCATTGCACACTCCAAGGGATAAAATTTTTCAATAAACTTCCTGAAGACATTAGGAAAATAAAGGATACCAACGAACTCTCAAATGCGATTAAAAAACACTTAAAAATAAACTTAAAAATTCCCGAAAATCAAGCGAACTAAAAACAACGCACGCACACATTTAATTTATTTTTTTATTATTACACCAAAGTGGGAATTACACATTTAATGTTTTATTTAGTATTTTTTTTTCTTCTTTTTTTATTAGTACTGTCGCGTTTTATTTCCACACAAATACCACTGTAAGATTATAACTAATAAATCAAAACTTCTCGCCATGCATTCTATATTTTCTATTTTATAAACCACCAACTCTGTAATATTATCATGTAATCCATTTTTTTTATTATTATTATTATTCATTATTTCAAGCACCTTCTTGTTACACTTTAGGAAGCATTACTATGTAAATTTATAACCATGTACACTTTGCTTCTGTACACAGGTATTGATTAAAAGAGAAGTGTAGTATTGTAAATTGAATTAAATTGTATTTAATTGCGAAAAAAAAATATGTATGTATATACATATAATTTTTTTTAAATTTTGAATAGGTAGCAATTACTTTGTGGTTTAACATCAGTTATTATATTTGCTCTGACGAAGCTCTGTCGGCGTAAAATTACAATAAATTAGTGGTTGAAAATAAAGCGTTTGTTTTATTTAATATATTTTAATTTATTAATTTCTTCCATATTTCGAAAATGAAAAAAATGTCACTAAATTGCGCTATGTAAATATATGATGATTAAGTTCCTACCTCACCATTATCTATAATGTTTGACATCACATATAACAACACCATCTCTCCGCTAAAGGAATCATTCCAGTGGCTTCCAACAATATCTTCTGTCTTCGTTCGGCAGCAAGAGGTTGTTCCACGCTACTACAACTAATTCGAGGCGGCCATGGGAGATTCAGTAGGAGCTTTATTCTTACTGTGTAGAATCCCGGTTATTGCTCTGTTGGGTAACATTTTAATTAATTTGTCATTCCGTTATGACGTGGCGGCCTAATTATTGAAACTATCTTTCTTTTCGTAATCATGATAGTTCTTTTGTGAAAATAAATGTTTTTTTTTATAAATGTAGATGTAAAATCACCTCTTTAAATATTTTGGTTGATAATACTTTTTTATCTTATACCAACTGAGTTGTACCCGGCATTGCTCGGTTTTTTTTTTAATAAAATTATAAAGTTGTGAATTCTTGCTTGTCGATCGGGTGCCATAATTGATTTGACAGCGAAAGTAAGTTTATGCTTTGTGATGACTATTACTGTCTCTTAACAAAGAAACAAGAAACGTTAATTTGAAAAATTTATTTCATTCCAAATATTTATTTTATCAAAATATACCTAAATAATAAAATCCTTAAATAGGTATCTACATGTGTTTTCCATTTTGAAAATATTCTACCTAAACAAACCTTCTTCTTTTGAATATGTAATCTGTGACTAACCAGAGTTGTATATCTATGGGCTAACCTCAATACAACATGGTGGGTTCAATGTTTTTCGTTCTACTTTTAAAACGTTATATCAACAGTTTTACAAAATGGAATTCATCTAAATTACTTTCTTAACCTTCCTGGCACTAATAAGAACAAACTGTGCTATTTTCAGCGAAACCGGTTCAGTTTTGAGAAAATCGAGGACACACAGACAAACATTCATTTTTATATATAGAAAAGAAGATATGGCGTGACTTAGATAAATTAAAATCAAGATTACGCTATAAAGAATTCCAAGGAGACATTTAAAGTTCCTACGTAACTAAAAATAAAATATGCAAATCTACCCTTCCCAAACCTTGACGGAAAACTGCACTGAAGAAAGTGACAAAGTTTTCTTTGCTTTGAAATCTAATTGAAAGTCACCAGTATAAGCTTCACCATCTCCTATATATCCACTACTGACTAATGACTTCCTCTTCAGAGATGGTAGAAATAATGAAAGTTATTTTAGAAACCGAATAATATTATTGATATTGATCAAAATTCAATTCTTTTTCCAGGATCTAGGAATCCTCAGAAGAGACGATATTGTTATTTTGGACGTTTCCTGGAATTTTTTGGGTAAGATTTATCAACAAATATTTATTCTACGTTTCAGATTCGCTTTTTAAGTGATTGATCAATAATAGCCTGCTTTAATATTTGAAAGAATGTTTTAGCCTTTTCATTCTGAGACTAACTGACATTGTATTTTTTTTTAAATTCTCATACCTACCTAGTATTAGATAATGATTTCAACCAGACAAAGAATCGTTAAATTACCATTTTTCTTAAATTAATCCTGAAAAAGAAATTATTTGTTTACGGGCTTGACTTTTGACTTTTGAAATAATGGCATACAGAGCTCCGGGCCAAAAGGCCCCTTTCTCTTTCATCATGATTTTAAATAGTGGTTGTAGGAAAATGGATTTTATTTAAGTTGAGTTTTGTTTTTATTTTGCAAGGGAACATTTATATTTACTTCTATTATCCAAGTTAATACATATATATTTTAATGAAAATATTCTTTCTTGAGAGGACCGCCTTGGGGGCTTGTTTCATACAAAATGGATTTGAGGTCAAAATACTCACCTAAACCTAATTATATTTTTTTTCGTCAAAAATTATAGTAAATATCTAGTACGAATTAAAAGTTATTTATTTATTTTTGTTTTACAAATATAGGCATTAAAGGAATTGATTTTTCGCGATTTTACAGGCACCTTTACAAAAGAATTTTACGCCGTCTGCTTTGAAAAAATAATGTAACATTGTGGTGGACTTTAAATTAAATTGAATCGTCCTTAATTTAAAATATCGACCACCAAACTTTTTTTTTGTTTCTATTTTTATTTACGTAATCGTATTTACATATCAAATACAATAATTTGTGAAAAAAATATAATAAACCCGCAAATAATTTTCTAAGTTGCCTCTAAAATTATGAAAAGTGATTTTTTCATAGCACATACTTCATAATTTAAAACAAAAATAAATAAAATACTTTTCATCCGTACTAGATATTTACTGATCATTTAATTAAAAAAAATTTCAGTTTGGATGGGTATTTTGGCCTCAAATCCAAAATTAAGTTATGTATGAAACAGGCAGCGCAGCCTTTTATCATATTTATACATTGTAGACCGGTTTCGGTTGAATTAAACCTTCTTCAGGAAGATAAACGGTTTTTTTTCTGCGTCGATCTATCTGGGTCTCGTGACTCTACAATGTACGATGTTGGAAAAACTCTTCGTTTGGTCAATATTATGTTTTTTAATTGATACATTAGCCTCAAAATCCTGCGGTTCTTTTACATTGCTTTCCTGCGACGAAATAAACTAAATTAAAATACAGAGATATATTATTACAAGATTATTACAAGGATCGGTACCAATTACATGTCTCTTTGTAATATCTAGTAAGTGGTTATATACATTTTACCAGGCGGGGTTAGTATAATGCTAGGGAATGATAGATGTATGGTAAAGCTTGAAAGGTATATGAAAAAAGTGTATATACATTGTGTCTGAATAGTGCTATGTACTAGAGAGTTGTGATTGCGTATTGATGTTATGAGTAATATTTTTCTTAAATGACGATAGGGAGTCAAAAAATATGTCAAGATTTATGTTGGGACAAAGATTATTAAATGTTTGTGGAACACGGGAAATTGGTGAATTTGCTGCAGCGTTTGTTTTGTTGTTTTTAATGTGTAATGTTGTTGAATGCAGTGAGAGACGCGACCGTCACGCGGGATGCTGAAATGAGAGGATAATAATGAGTGCTCGATTAAATATAAATCAAACAGACTAAAGAGCGCAGAAAGACTAAACAATCGCTTATTGACCTGCACGTAATACGCAATGTATATTCGTACAGACCTTCCTCAATCAACAATTTCAAAATATCGCCCACCTAGGAATATACTCATAAATATAATAACAAATCCGCGAAACAGTATAAGTTAGATCACAATAGATATTAACAGGAGGAGGAACCAAAAATGAGGTGGTTCATGTTAGAAAAAGTGATTGAAAACCACAATATTGAATGGAAAACAACTCTCATCTAATCAAAACTAAATGGAAACAGAATCTGAAGAATATATACTGTACTCCATTGATTAATTCCATTCAAATATTCTATAGACTGAAACAGCATAAGATGAATGCTTTTATATCAGCCTCAACGATTATTTTAAGAACAATATGTCAGGGGCAATAGCTCAATAATTTTTTTTAAATGTTCAATTCGTTTTTATACGTAAGCATTGCCATTACGCATCCGCAATGTTTAGTCTACAATTCTTCAAATATTTGATGTAATTATTTAGCGGACGTCTGTATTGTGTAACCAAAGACAAAGGTTGGGGGGGGAAGAAACAGTATATTAGAGTATAATAGGGCAGAGCATCAGAGAGGGGGCGATTGAGGAGTAGGTAGAGGGGTTGGGGAAGGGTAGAAGCGTTAGAATTATCAAAAATATATATATATAGTAATTGCCAAATTTTAAATAAACCATTAGATTTAACCCAAAGTCCGATTTAAAGATGTTCCATTTCTTCCCCTACCCCTCTACCTACCCCTCTACCGACACCACACTGATGCTCTGTTCTGTTCTACTCTAATATACTGTCTCTTCCCCCCCCCCCCCTTATATTTATATTTTAATTTAGTTTACATGTTGACGGTTCTGAAAAAGGTTGAGTTCAACTAAAACCGGCCGATAATATATATATAAAAATATAATAAAGTGGTTAAAATCAAAGATTTTTTTTTAAATTTTAAATATAATGTTAAGAAACAAAGTTATTACTTTATTTGATAAATAACGAAATTAGGTTCTTATTTTTTAGATAAACCGTGGAATTTTGTTTCCATTCTCTTTTGTTTTATACCTTTAGACACATTTTTTATTAAAACTCTGCGTATGGAAACATGAAAAAGATTTTAAATTTCTATTAAAACTCTCATCTGCGTAAAATATGGATAACAATGTACTGACTTTATTCTTATTTACGTTATAAAAAAACACGCGATTTATTATGAATTGTATCTTTATACGAATAAAAAACATCAGGCATCCATTCACATTAATGTTGCAATACTCGTGTTCATCACAATTTCCACGCAGTTTTGAAATTCTCTTGTAAATTAAAACCTTCATTTTGAACAACACGTACTTTGGAATCCGAATCACGTTTGTGTTTACGCATACCTTTTTCCTTCCGGAAATCTGGAAAACGTAGATAATTTACGTTTTATGGAATGGCTGGTATGTTTCGCTACTCTCTCCATACCCCAAAAAAACAAATTTCATCACTAAATACCTACTCACTAATGATAAAAATGTATTACAATATTCTTACAAACTACTCAATATTTTTAAAGTACCGAGTGGATAAGTGATATTCTCAGCGTTTCCCTTGAGAAACCCAAAAATATATTCTTCAAACTGTAAAAAAAACACAAGCCAACCACTTGATCCCTTGTTCTGAGAACTTAGTAGCCAGAGCACCCAGCCGCCTCCAAGTCTTCACGTAAATGTGAAACAAGGTTACCAAATATTGATAAATATATACTTAGTATATAAAAATATACATATATTCAAAATTGAGAAAAATATACATGTCATATATTCAAAATTGAGAAAAATATACGTATCATATATAAATATTGAGAAAAATATACATATATTCAAAAATGAGATCTCTGAGACGAATGTGTGGTAAAGCCATGTATGATCGTGTGAAAAATGTCAAGATTCGTAAAGAATGCAAGGCTAATGTAAGCGTAGTGAGCAAGATTAAGAAAGGGACGCCTAGATGGTTTGGGCAGGTAGAGCGAATGAACGAAAAAAGGAGTGTAAGGAGAATATATGACGCGAATGTGAATAGAAGAAGAAGCCGGGGACGACCGAGAAAGACATGGCACGATCAAGTGAATCAAATACTTGAGTCGGGCCATGTCAGAAGTCGGAATAACAGAAGAGAATGTATGAGACGTTGTATGAAAGTGAATGAAGCAAGAAGTGTATGCCAAGATCGTGTTGTTTGGCGGTCCGTCCTCTCTGCCTAACGCTGCAGAGAAACGGCGTGATGGTTAGTTAGTTAGTTAGTTATATTCAATATTCAAAAAAAATTATTCTACAAATAAAATTATAAAGTAAAAAGCTTATAGAAATATCATATTTCTTGGCCAATAAAATATATAGAAGTTTAATCTAAGTGCGTGTATGTGTTCAAAGTATTCGTTTAAGTTTTAAAGTATTGTGACATTTAAGTAGATTGTGTGTTCATTTGATGTTACGTGGAAGGTTGTTATATTCTTTAATTGCCATGTAGTCCTTCTGAAATACTGTTTTGTTGGCTTGTGGTATTAGTACGCTTACCGTAAATCTTCCCGCGTGTTTATGTCTATTGTCGTGTGTCTGCAGATGATCGTATTAATAGGCGTCCATTATATATAAGTGATCGTCAGAAGTATATATCGTATATATATATATGTTGTTATGTAACGAAAGGTTGACCCTGAGATGAGTTCTAGCTACTCGTCTTGGCAAATAAGCCTGGCAAACAACCACATCATTTCCCTCCATAAATTAACCAATCAGGTGATTCGAGCGCCCAATTAAACCAATCAGATCATAAATTAACAAAACAGGAGCAAGCGACGCGAGCGCCCACGGCGGTTTGGGACCGCTCCTTGCTGCGCTTCACACTTCCCGTCTGGAACCCGAAGAGATAACTGCATCTCTGAAAAAGAGGCGGCCATTTTGTTATTACTTATTTACGAGCAAGTACCATGCAGGCGGGCTGACACCCGCAGCTAGACTTGCCTCTTGCCTTCAAAACACTCAACATGGTGCCTTACTAAATATAAACAACCCATTAAACTCAGTATGAAGATGTCCGACCTTGTCCCCTTAAGACCCTTTTTTTTACTGTCTACACGATTATTCTTAACCCATCATGTTTGTCTGAGTTGCGACAAACACCGAGTTTGAATACACTTCCCTATACTAATTTAACGTAGAAATAGAAACGCCCTCAACCCAATTATAAGATTGCGATCGATTCGCGACCCTGTATGATAAGAAGTTGATGTCCCCTGTCGATCTGAGCTAGGCTAATGTCCGGAGCAGACTTGAACATCGAGGAAACCACCTCCAGGGTAAGTCCTGCAGATTGTAATTGTCTCCCATAACTTGCCCTGTAACCCAACCTTCCTCTTCCCCGTTTCCCCTCTCCCTGACACTCCCAGTTTACACCACACTGGCTTTCCAACTAAGGGGCTTTCCTCCAACCTAACCCTCCCTATCCCCTCCCCTTCTTTACACAACAATGTGTAGAATATTTTTTTTCGGTTTACCCGCGCAATGTAGTCCTTAGAAGAACTTTGTTTAACTCCTGACGTTTCTTAGGTTTTGACTTATGGATTGAACGGACACGCGCAAGCGATCAGTTCAAAACAAAACTTAAGACATATGGCCTCTGAAAGTGGACAGTGTGATTTGTCCGAAACGTCAGGAGTTAAAAATTTCTTCTAAGGACTACATTACGCAAGTAAACTAAGTAAATTATTCTACATCTTACACCCGTGAAAATCTCAACCACAACATATATATATATATATATATATGTGTATATTTTTTAGGGTACACATGCAATCTTAATATGATATTGTCACTGTTTTTCAAATTAGAAAAATAATAAGAAAAAAAACAACGTTAAAAACAGCATTTTTAATTTATTTTTCTGTTGAGGAATACATTTTCAAACTTTTTAAAATATGTCATATTTGTTTCCCGCCAAAACTATATGTTCTTTTTGGTCATGCATATGGCGTTTGTCACATTACACCGGCCTCAACAGCATCCCTCATTTGTGAAAATACCCCATTTCGTTGAAGTGATTATTTTACGAAACACTTTCAAATTACCTAGTCAGGAATATTGGGGAAGCATGTGGATATTTTGAACTGGTCACTAAAAATAACGTAATATCGAGCAACTAGTATATTAACAGACCGATTTGGAGAGGAGCCACCACTCTGGAACGTGATTCCTTTTGCTGAAATACTTATAATAAAAACGTTGAAAAAATATTTCACGCAAGGTTTGATCTTCTTTTAATGTGAATCACGCAATAATGCGAGTCCGAACTGCTGTCAACCGTCTTGAGCCAGTGAGACCATAGGATTTCCAATTGCGATATCCTAAGACAGTAGGAAGGAGAAGAAGATGGGAATGATGAAGATGGGGAAGTTTGCAAATTAGCGACATACCGTGGAGAGAGTCAGTATTAATAATGATTAAAATATTGTTATAAGAAAACACAAGCTTAAAAATATATACCATTTTCAATGCTTCACAAGCAGTGTGTTTGCTTTAAGAATGTATATAATATTGGTTCATACATTTTCGTTGAATTTTGCTGTCCGTATTTTGGCCAGCCCTATTTTAAAGTAATACGATATGCTTGAATATTCTCCAACCAATATACTCGTACACAGCTATAGGATACCAAGTATTGTGTTCGAAAAGAAATAAAAAAGTTTTCCGAAATTTGATCGCGTTCTCCAAACTTAAAGAAAACCAGTGAAAAGTGTACGCTCAGAAGATATCTCTGCATTTGAAATGGGTACGTACTTACTAAATCGAGGGAATCTTTTAAAATAGAGGGTCAATAAGCTATCTGTGGAATTCAAATTTTCAAAAGTTTTGCAAGTCAGAAATCAAACACATGATCAATAGTAGCCTTCATGGGAATTATTTTCGAGTATACCAAATAAGAACAATGTAAAATTTAGCATTTTTAAAGGTTTACACGCCATTGCAGTGTTACTTTATCAAATAGTTTTCTAAAATCGTATTTTTTTTAGATGTGTTTTAGTATTTATTTTACTTTAAGAACACCTTTTTTAAGTGCCCTTGAGGTGATTTTCCCACCAAACGGCGCTATACAAGTAATCCAAATATTTAACTAATTAAACGTACTTAATTAAAAAAAACTTCGTGTCAGAGTGGTAAGCTCCTTAGCTCTAGAACTAGAAGCACGGGTTCATAACCAATGGGTCGCGACCCCAAATAGGGTCACGAGTGGTTTTCGGTAGGATCGCCGCCCGAAACAGTAAATTAAAAAAAAAAATAAGTATGTTTAAGTTCAATAAAAAACATTGTTTAGAAAAATTATATCGATTTATATTATATAGAAAATAAAAAACAGAAAAAAATTATAATTCTTTCAAATCACAAATCAAAAAAATATTAGATAAGTCCAACAGCAATTACTAGTTTTAATTTATTCTTAATTTTTATAAAACTCAATAATCTACGAAATCTCAATATCTCTATCTCAAATAATCTACGTAAATTATCTCTCTATCTCAAATAATCTACGTAAATTTAAAAAAAAGGCAACATATCCTCTAGAAATATTCAATCAGGTCTTTCGAAATATGAATGTACTATGTTTATATCTTGTATGAGCCTTATTGTTGCATTTCTAGCATCACGTACTTTTAGTCTTTCACAAACATTATGTATATTACAATCTTGATGCACTTTTATTTATATTCATTTAATTTATTCACTACTGTCGCTAGTTGGCGGTGCTCCGCAACTCAAACACGAGAAATCTTTCTCTATTGGGTTGAGCATTTTTTGTAAAATAAATTAATACATTTTTATAATTAGCTATTATATCTGTACTATTAAATATTCTATATGTATTTATATTAAATAGAAATTAAAAAAAATATATATATTTTGTAAAATCTTTAATCGATTCGTTTTCTGTACTCTATTAAAATATATCATGGTTGTGGATAACATTCTATTAAATTTAGTTGACTGCTCTCGTCTTTGGTCTTGGCAATAAATAAATTTAAAAAAAAAAAAATTCTGATATACATGGAACCAAAATAGAGCACATATTTTGCATCTTTCCTCCACTCTCTAATTCTCGATATAGGGATGCTATAGTTTCACTTGCTCTAGACAGCTTTGATTCCTATGCAGTATAGGTTAGTTAGTCGAGCGTTCAAAGCGTCGAGATCCAACTCAGGCGTCATAGGTTCAATCCTTTGCTTCTGTCCTCCATCATTAAACAAGCAACTTTAAAGCTTATAACGATGGTAGTAGGGGGAATTAAAATACTTTCAGGTGAGTTGTAAAAGAGAAGATGCAGGAAAGCATCTTGAAATAAATGTTTTACGATGATACTAAACCCCTCCAAGAGAGAGAGTCAAGGTACTAAGTACAGTGTTGGGCAAGCATTTAGGAGTGAATTACCTACAGTTAGTTTCCCGCAGCACAACCCGCAAACAAACCGCCTGCCACACACGTGTACATGAATAAAAAAGTCGGAATGGCCAAAGTTAACTCGAGGTACGCACAACCTAAACGGGTGTGAAAGTGTTTCAACACTTTATAATTCATGGCCAACAGATGAGCTCTAAGTGAGAGGCGGGGCTTGCGTCTCCAGGATTTAGGGCTGATTACTTCTTTACCGCATTTATAAAATACCTGGCGGTGAATTATTTATTTATTTTCGTGGACAGATTATTATTTTATTTTTTATGGGATTTAAGGAGATGTTGTGAGGTTGAAGAAAGGTAAAGTGGGAGGAAAAACGGAACGCAGATGATAAACCAAAATCGAAATCGCAACCTCTGGGTCCAAAGGAAAGGGCTTTATCATTCTGATATGGTGGTTACTACTTCTCTTAATTAACTCTCACATTATTACAGATGTGTATTTTTTCTTTGGTATTTCAAATCACTTGTATGAAAAACATGAAATCCCTGGTATAAGGGGATATTTTAGAAATACCTACTAATTAAATGGAAATCATCGTAATTTAATAGATAATAACCCAAACAATATAATCTATCACAATGTTAAATCTTAACAACATTATTTTAGCGGATTTCTCAGAACAACCTTGCGAACACATCGCGAGTTATTAATAAAATCGGTCATTGTTTTTTTTTTATTTATGACTGATTAGTATTTTTCTACCAGATAATATTACGAATAGTTTATTAGAGGTGATTCATAAACAGACACAAGAATCCATACATAAAATTATTTAGACCAAAAAAATTCAATCTGAATTCTAATTTTTTTACAATTTTGCTTCTTAATGATGTTTAATGAAGAAAAAAAATTGGCTACATTAAGCTCAATGGAAACACTTAGGTTGGGTTGTTTCACAGAATTTGAAGGATTCATCAAAATTCCGAGGTTAATATTCAAGTTTATTGAACCTTTTTTTTCTAGTTCTGTTATTATTCAAGCACTTTGAAATAACTTGCCAATAATGTAATAATAAAGAACTTGTATAGAACATTCACAGAACTTGAACATAAACTTATCATTTTTGAAGAATTCTTCAATTTCTGAGAAACAACCCGCCTTTAATAAATATCCGGTATTTAAATCAATTCGCCAACCCTGCACCAAACACACTATGATAAGGGTAAGTTTCAGGTGAAACTGGAACCTCCTCTAAGTAATCTTTCGAACGCTGGTTTCAGTGGAATGGACCGTTTCAACTGCCTTAACGGCCCCGAAAGCCTCGCGCAGGCTATAAATCAGTTTCATCTGGAGAATGTTTGTCCTGATTCGAGAAAACTTATTTGCTATTTTCATAGCTAAGGCCTAAAGCCATGCGAAAACTAATTCAGTACGACTCGCTATAATTTTAATTGTTTGAATCCCGATTTGATCATATGAGGTTACTAATTAAATTTTATAACAAAATTAAACAAAATGAAAGAAAAATCTTATTAGTTTTCGATTTATTCCGTAAGTTTTCTGAATCTGGCAACCTATATCAGAGAAAAAAAATCATTAAAATTTTGTTTAAAAACTTATTTTTTATTGTGGAATTAATCATGGAAGAATCTAATTAAAATTAAAACTCCCCCCCCATGAATCTTAATTTGATAAAATGTGTATTCTGCTCTGACGATTGTTCCCGGAGCACAATTAAACTTTTACCTAATAAACGCCAAACATATAAATACATTTTTTTCTTTAAATAAAGTGATTTAAAATGTATAAAATGTTAAACCACAAAATGATTAAATTGACCACTTTCATCGTTAAATAATTTTTGATGTTATCATGCATTCCTAAATTAACTATTTCGTTATAATAATTATTAATAACATATTTGATAAAATACTAAACCCCATTACCTTATTCATTGAATGTTTTAAAAATTCAGGTAATTTTGATAAAAGTGCGCATTCACCAAATTTAAAATGTTTTACGACAATATTACGCGCGTAATATAATTACATGATATATTTATAGCTTTCTGAGAAATTAAAATTAATAAAACCGTTAAATTTACGTAAAAAAAAAGATTATAATAAAATACCAAAAATAGGCATTTGAATATTAACACTAATTTCATTCAATATTGTGTTTGTATATGATTAGAAATTTAAATTGATGTGTTTTTAATGATCCCGAATAAAGCGATTTATTAATCTATAAGTTGAACATTATTTTAGGAAAATACATGGAAATTGCTTCCAAAAACAGACTTCTGAAAATTTTATTAGTTATGTATTTATTATACAAAAATTATAGATTTATTACTCAATTTATTCCTCTATTCCGTAGACATACTCAGTAATAATAATAATAAAAAAATTAATGGAAGTTACAATGAATGACATTGAAGGATAAATTGGCTGTCTTGGATGTATAATAATAATAATAATTGGATGATTTGTATTGCGCCGTTTTTGTGAAAAATCACCTCAAGGGCGCTGTACAAATATTTCTTAACTAATTATGTACAAACAGATACAGAAAAACACACTTACCTGGCAGGTCGCTTCAGATGAACACAGTTTTATTAGAAATTTTAAGTATAGAAATTATAGTTTTACAGTTGCTATTTGTTGCTCCTTTTCTATTGATGTTACATTTATTAGAAGATTGGAGGCACAAGAAGAGTTGGTATTTATTGAAATACTTTTAGGACGGGAAAATATTTATAAAATGAATTTTAGGACTGGAAAATATCTATAAAATTCCCTTAAAAATCGTAAGAAGCTTTTAATACATATTAACATTTTTTATTTATTTTTACACTTTAGTTATTTACAGTGTTGCGGGGTGTGGACGCATTTGCGCACCGATGCGTGAATTTTTATTTTTTTATTTATTTAATGACTTTAGGTAAGTACTAACCGGTTAGCCTAGCTAAGCAATTTGATGGTGCATTTCTTCAATTTATGGATACGATTGTGTAAAAAGATGTATATACTAGTGCTTTGTGAGGAACTTATCGTTTACAATCTTCAGTAAGATTTCCACAGACTGTCCCCGATGCGTTCTTTGAATACATACACAGCCAAAACGCACGTATAGTGTACTTATACTCTATGATTTCAGAAGTATAAGGAAATCAATTGTTGACAAAGTATACACGATTTGTGCCTACTAATCACGTGCCTTTGGTGTAATAAAGTAGTAGTAGGAGAAAAGACAAGACTATACAAATAAACCGATATATTCTCAGACAGGATAGAATCAGAAGTTACAAGGCTTATGCAATGGCATTGTATGGATCCTTGAGGCAATACAGTTAATTACGAAATTGACAACTGAAATCTGTGCTCAGATAAATAACACAATTTTACTTTAAAAAAATGAGCCACTGGAGTGTGTTCATAATTAGTCCGCAATGATACATGTACAGTATATTTTATCATAGTGCATGTTCTTGGAAAAGATAAACAATTGCTGCGAAATGACAATGTAGACTTTACAAAATTACGGCTTGCAATTAAAATTTGAGTGTATACGCGATTAGTATGCACCCCTGCCTTCTAACACTGTATACTTTCAATCGGTGGCCGTTCGTGGACTATCTCTTTGGAAGTTTAATCCGAAAAAAAATTCTTTCTGTACAATAAAAATAAATCGTGTTGCTCTTTTCCATATTACATATATTTTTCGGTAAATCTAAAGAAATTTCATCACATAACTACACCCGAAATTAGCGACCTAGCAACAAGAAACAATTCGGCGATTCATTAAAAGTTCCGTGGCTAATGAATAATATATTGTCGTAGGTTACTAAAAATAGTACTAGAAACTTTACTCTTCGTTTTTTTTATATAATATAGCATCATCTTCGGTAAATTACTTATTTTAATAACATCTTAAAACATAACAATCACAGAAAAAATCTTTCGATTTTTTCAAAATACTGTTAGGTACAAATAATTTGTTTTTAATAAATCTTCATATAGCTGCGCACATAGACTCCTTGTAGATTCCGAAGGATTGCACGCTCGGCATGGTTTCCCGCCGAGCTCTATGGGAATGGGAATGTACGGGAATGTACGAGCTACTTCTTAGTACAAAATCCCCATAGACGCTGAATTCATAACGCACATATGAAATTCATTTCGGACTCGCTCTCGGGCAGTATTATTTATACAGACGAGTGAATTTGTTCATCACCGAATTTTACTGACGGGCTGTTTAAAGTGTAATAATATTATGATACGTATTCTTTTTATTTTATCATCTTTTTTAGTTTCACTGCACAAACGATCTTCAGAGAAAACCGCTTTTGCTATTAATATACACTCACATACTCTGACGGCCTTACTCTAGACATTGATAGTCGCCCATTAATGAAGTCATATCATAACATAACTAGTATTGAGATACTGTTACTAACCGTAAATTTGAACAGAATTTCAAAATATTTTGAAAGGCGGGCAAAACTATACTCATACTTGTGGACTCCCGCGGGATCTGGGGGAGCTTAACCCAAACAAACTGAATTATTAATATTCCAATAAAACTGAACATTGTTGTAGGAATATGTATGATGTTAATTGAAAAGGCTGAGTATATTACATCGTTGGGCATGGTAACTACTTATTCATAACAAAAATATAACATATCTTTCAAAGTTATTGATACGTTGTTAAGAGATGAGTGTGTTGTCCCAAGTTTCTCTTATTCAAGTAAGACATAAATTCGATTCGAGCGCCCGCAATCATAATCGAGGCTTATAGTAATAATAATAAATGGTGAATAATTTGTTTAGCGGTAATATCACAATAATTATTCAAATGGCCTAAAGAATCTTCAAAACTATTAAATTAAATTGAAACATACAGAGGAGCGTAGTCAAATATGGAAGAGCATTATAATATGGAATAGCACAATTTCTAAAAATCTAGCAATCGTACATCTTGCAAACCGTCGTCTGAAAATTCTAATGGTTAAGATGGAATTAATTTAACACACATAGTGATCCTGATGCCGCAGTTAAATAAAAATGCCCTGATTCCTCAGATTCCGAATGTTTATTGTACAAAGGACTTTTTTTGCAAGACATTAGTGGAAAAATGAGGATAAAATACCTAACGTGTTGATTCTGGGCAGACATTAAATGTGCTGGTGCATAGGAAGACACTTGGATTATGTGGTACTTGCAAATAAGTTTTTATTTTGCTTATTTTCTATCAAAATGTTGTTATTCATGACACTATTCAATATTATGTTTGTTTAGTCCAATATTGGATAGTTATAAAATTAGAAATATAAGAATACCCGTACGTTAAGAATATATGGCTGAATACCCGCACGTTAAGAATATATGGCTATACCCATAGACATATTTTATTGATGTGATTGATTTCGTAGTACCTTTACTCCAAAAATAAAATGGTATTCCATATTTAGCTACTCTCCTCTATAAATAACGAACATCCAATAATTGAGAATTTTAATAAGTTGAATTTCATTATAAGATTAAATGACTTATTTGACAATATTTATATCAATATAATTCATATAGAAAACGAATTAATTATATAAACATAATTTAACATAATCTTAAATTCACCAATTGTGTTAAAATATCCTACACAACCATAGAATAAAGAATATGACATTAGATTTAGGCGTGTTTCATGCCCTTATATTTCAAATACAATTTTTTTTTTATATTTTCATATGAAGCGATAACTTGGTGATGTGACATTACAATTTAAAAAATAAAACAATAACTTTGTTTACATCACTTTTATGTATTATGTATTATACTGCCCTGACGAAGCTACGGTAGTAGCGAAACCCGGTTGGCAAAAGTATATAACGAATAGAAGTGATGTAAACAAAGTTAATCGAATATAATTATTCGGTTTCTCAATATAAATTCAAAGGCTGCCCGGTCGTGTAGTACATATTTTTAATAAATTTCGTGATGTTCAGAAAGTAGGTGCAAAAATAGATGCATGTACAACTTAATGATATGTCGCATCTCATACCATCGGTAAATTGAAGATACATTTTGTGTTTGCAGCTAAACGAGAATTTACAATTAAATTTTGACAGGGCGCCGCAAACTCTAATCAACATGTCGGTATGTTGATTAGAGATGGGACCGATGTTTGTAATCGATATTGTTTTGATTGCAGTTAACATTTTTGATAATTTGTTGTTGAAATATGGTTTTGTAAAAATGGGGGAGGGGGGATAGGTTAAGGTTTTTAACTGCTAAAAGTTGTATTTATCTGTTTATAGTTTTCCGAAAAATGCAAAAATCAACAAAAATTACTTGAAGCTACATGTCGTTCAGTAGTTCATTCCTTAGTAAAATCAATTTAGATACGTACTTAGAGAAAAATTGTTATTTGCAAATGAAAAGGCTGCGGAAACTTTTTCCCCAGATTTGTAAAAAATGCTAAAATAATAATTTTTAAAACATTACATAATCTAAAATTTTTGATGATTTTTATCAAAAGAAAGGAAATATTAAGCATACTTTCGGTACATCGAAACGCCCATATCACATTTCTCTAATTTTATCTCTTCAATGATTGTACTGGTAACATAATATTAAAAAAAATGGGAAAATAGTATAATTCTTTATAAATAATATCATAATATTACTTTATAATATAATAATATTAATTTGTATTATATTTTTTAAACAAATTTCAAAATTACTTCATTTTCTAAATACTTGAAAAAAAAATTGTGTTTTAAATACGAAAATAATATAAAAAACCTAAATACCATGAACACATTTTTCAGTTTGACTCTAACTAAAGTAAAATATGTGAAAAGGAACTCATAATTTTTTTTTATCAATATTTTAATAATAAAATGCATTTTTAAAACATCCTGTGCCCTTTGATTTGCAAATATTGCGCCACGGGTTGTTAGGGCGGAGGGTGGCGCGGGGATTAAATTGGCAAAATTCATGTCGAGGGGCCGGGCCTTTCTCCATACACTATTGTAACAAGTAGTAGAGTGGCCAAAACGCTAGCATGAATTATTATTCAGCCCTAAAGACGACAGAGAACTTTAATATACTAGAAGTGTAACTTTTTTTTATGAAATCTTAAAATGTATTTGCATTTTTTTTTAAGTAAGTGTACAATCACTTCGCCGTGTTATTTTTAATACTAAATACATTTCTCACTTTAATACAGCGGTTGTGATAGTGTGTAAACGAAATAACTATTTGTAATTAATACTAATATGTATTGCATAGGCTTCTTAAAGTATCTTTTAATTTGAGCAGGTTTTTTCTGTATGATTTGCGACATTTGTCGCAGAGAACGCATCTTCTTACAACTAGAAATTTCACCATAACAACCAGCTTAAAAAAGAGTGACATAACCCTGAATGATACAATCAATAATTTCAAAATTACTATGTGACAACATTTTGATGTAAATAATAATAAAACTTAATGAAAATAAATTTGGTTACTCTACTTTTTTTAATGCATAAATATCAACATGTTTCGAAAGCAAAGCTTTCCTCATTAGGATAAATGGTACATAAATATATATATAAACCGTAGAGTTAATATTTCCATTCTAAAAAAGTTGTTTAAACAAAGTTGTTCTAATTAATTTATTAATAATGACGACACAGAGTGACTACAAATCTTTTATAGAAATAGTAAAACACTTAGTGCCACTGTTTTTGTTAAAACTAAGTGTTTTATTATTATTTATATAAAAATGGTGCCACCAAGTATTTTTTTCAATTATTGAGGAACCTAAAATAAATGTTTGTTTTATTAGAATTGAAATTAAAACACTTGTACTTTGTTCCACTTATTTATTTTCACCAGGCCGGTTTCATCCTACTACGGACATTTTTAGACTGGTAATTGAAATTCTTATGCTACGGTATTTATACAAACTTAGGCAGGAGTACACAACATTGTCTCTATATAATGAATGTTTCTATTTTGTTAATTTAAGGTATTATAAGTTATTTTGTTAATTTAAGGTACATACAGGTAATTATAATGTTTAATATTAAAAATATGAATGATGTTACATAGTAAATAGGTATTATTAATGCACATGAATGTATAAGAATTTATATAATTGAAAAGGTTTGTGATTACTGATATTTTATTTTGGTAATATTGGGATATTCCCTCCTTATTTCTTGGGGCTTAATTGACAAATATTGGTAGAACTATGGTAGTTATTATTATTATGTTTGTTTTTTAGTTCTAGTGAATCTGATGTTTTGTCATTCTGCCTTTTTATGAATTTGGTTCCCAAGCGATTTTTTTTTAAAATTTGCATCCCAAGTCGCTTGGATAACTAGGATTACTACCCGGGTCAGATCGAACCGTTCTACCTAAAGAGTAGGTTAAGTAAACCATAGTAAAGATCTTTGTAGGTGCTAACTTGGGAGCTTCCTATTCTGAATTACGTTCTATTTGAAAGAGATTTCTCAACCATTATTCGGTTTGGTTCTCCGAAAATAGGACAGTTCCAGAAGTTCGAACGTCCTATGGCGCAACTAGAAGATGGAAGATAGTATTACGGACAATGAGCAAAGTGTAATTTCGCCTCGGCTGGCAATCAGACAGAGCTTAGGCCATTATTATATATGAAATTTAGGATGCTGCGGAGTTGGGATCTCTCGGGATGTTATTCTCTTAATCGTATTCATCGATGGGAGCTCGTTAAGGGGAGTTTTGTAATTAAAACAATTAATGAGTCGCTCTAGACTTGGTCTAGTTTGCTCTTTCTTTTCGTTTCAATCGATTCTTTAAAATCAATTTTCAGCGCTTTTCATGAGTTTTCAACTTCTGTAGGCAATTTTTTTTTTTCAAAATTCAAAAAATTCCGCTCTAATTTATTACGCATTATCTGTCTTATATGGAAATGAAAATTACTCTTTTAGAAGCCTTGACGCTTGTTCTTATGTAAAATACTAAAATAGGTGAAATAATGAATAAAGAGAGAGAGAGTAACTTTCCGAATTATCATAAAAACAGTAAAATAGCTTCACAGTAATATAAGAGCATCTCCTGTCCCGATCCTATCTTCCTCTCCCTCCTTCCTTCTTATATTGTTTTTTCTAACAAAACATCTTTACTTAACTACTTTTAGCATAAGAAACTTTGTTGGCTTACCTTTTGTAAAACTTCCTTTTATATAAATCTGTATTAAAAGCTGTTTGTTTCTTACTAATAAATAAATA
>JAHDVE020006999.1:0-244636 GCA_022606495.2 Halesus radiatus | reverse complement strand
GGAAGGTGGGGAATACCTGGCTATTCAGATCTGTCACCAAACACGGCTAAAAGCCATTTCAAGCAACGTTTCAATTCTGAATGGTGGTCTTTCACCAGGGCGATACTGAAAGTATCTTCCACTCTGGAACGTGCGCAAGTATACTAAATATTAATTTTATGTTAATTAATTGTGAAACAACACAAATTAATTAAATAAAATTTACTTGCGCACGCCGGGGTTTGAACCCGCGACCTTCGGATTCGTAGTCGAGAGCCTTGCCCCTCGACCATGGAGGCCGTCAAAGGCCGTTTGCTTTTATAATTATATTCGATAGGAAACTATAACTTTTCTAATATTTAAAAACATGTCAATTTTAAATACAAACGCGCACGCTATTATAGGTTGGTTAACAATAAATATAACAGTAATGATTCCGAACTTGGTGAATGTGAACACATTCAAACAACAGAACACATCGTAGACGAATGTCACTTTTTATTTTTTATTAATTTAAAACATTTTAAAAATACATAAAACGAAATGTCCAACGGGAGCTTGGTATTACAAACCTTTACCTAAATTTACAGTTAAGGTAACAACATATTTATTATTTTTTTTTTTTTTATTACAAAAAAATTACAAAATTATAACATAATACATGATATACAATTTTTTTACGTTTTATTATTCTACTCTCCATAAGTTGAGCTCCAGTAGCTCGTGGTTATGGGAGGAGTATTTACAAACATAAGATAAAATGAATACATAATTAGAGTAGGTGATACGAAATTAAAATTAAAAACTTATTAAATAAATACAAACGTAAATCAACAAAACACTTTTAGACTAATAATAATAATTAACCAAATAGTAGTTTATACGCAGATAGTACATTATTAGGGGTACAATATATCATTATCTAAGTTCAGGGAATTAATTTGCTTTTTAAATTGTTTATATTTCAAAGTGTCGGTTATACTAATTTTGTTTTTAGATAATAATATATTGAACCATCTTATACCTAAATACAAATAGTGGTGCTGAGCCGTGGTCGTTCTTAACATTGGGATGGCTATTAAACCATTAGTTTTAAATCTATTGCTTATACTATCAGTGGAGTGTATTTTATTGATGAAAAATTCTTTGTAAATTTGATGTAAGGCGTTTCTTTTATGCAGTTCGGTAATAGATGGTACATTGAATTTCCGAAATATCTCTATAGTAGGAAAGTCGTATGATTTTTTAATGATGATTTTAATTATTATTTTTTGAATTGTTATTATTGGCTGTAGTGAGGCTTTATAGGCCCCTCCCCACCCAATAATGCCATACTGCAATGGGGACTGAATTAATGCATAATATACCATTTTAATTGTTATCTTGTTTAATATGTTACATATGTTATTAAATACATATAGAAGTTTTCTTACTCGTTCAACGGTGAGTTTGATATGGTCTTTCCATTTAACTTTTTTTTATCTATTATGATTCCAAGATATTTGATATTAGATTTCTGATTTAGTTTAGCACAGTCCGTTTTACATCTAATATCATTTATACAATTTTTAGAGTGAATGGTTATGTTAATTAAACTTGTTGGTACTTCTTCTTGTAGATAGAAGGAAATAAAATATGTTTTTTCTGTGTTGAGCGATAAAAAGTTGTTATCAAACCATTCTTTGATAATATTTATGTCGCGATTGGCGGCAATGGTAATTTCATTCCATGTCTTTTTTTCGATAATTATTGCAGTGTCATCAGCAAAAGATATAATTTTACCATTAATGGATAATTTAAACATTTGATTGACATAAATTATAAATAAAATTGGTCCGATGACAGTCCCTTGGGGGATACCGAAATCTAAATTTTCAGCTTCACTTAATGAGTTGTATAATTTGACCTTTTGGCCTCTTTGAGTTAGATAGCTTTAAAACCAATACCCAACCGTGCCAATAATACCGATACCATTTAATTTGTTAATTAGTTTTGTATGTGAGATACTATCGAATGCCTTACGTAAATCTATGAAAATGCCTACGCATTTTTTTTATTATCCAATGCATTGTATATAGTTGAAGTTAGTTCTGCAATGGCGTCCTGAGTACCTAATTTCTCTCTAAATCCAAATTGGCTCGGACTAAGTATTTTGTTTTTTTCAATATAATACATGAGTTGCTTTTTGACGACCTTTTCAAAAATTTTAGCACTATTTGATACGAGAGATATAGGTTGATAATTTGTTATGTTGTTAGGGCTGCCAGATTTAAAAACTGGAGTTACGGTAGATTTTTTATAAACCGATGGGAATATTCCACTATTCAAACTTAAATTTATAATGTGGGCAATTGGAGTGCTTAGTAATTTATTATACTGTTTCAGTAGTTCTACTGTGACTCCATCAAATCCTGGTGCAGATCCGCCTTTTAAATCATTAATAATATTTTCAATATCTTTTATTGTTACCGGTTGGAATACAGACAGATTATTTTTTTTAGGACAGTCTTTCTCGAAATGATCTATATTATATTTTTCATCGATCTGTATGGCTAAATTTTGTCCGACGTTAGCAAAATATTTATTAAAGGCATTAGCACATTTTTTCGGTTCCCTTATGGCGTCTATAAAATTATTTTCAAAATAATTTTTTTGTATGAGAGATTTTTTTTATTTATTTTTATTATTAATTTCATTCACTATATATCTATATACAATAAAACATATGTAACAAAATTAAACCAATCATATTTCTCAATAATCTTACACAATAAAAAATTTCTACAAAAATACAAAAAAAAATATTTAAAAAAATATTTATGAAAAAAAAACATAAACGACAACAATAAATCGTAAATAAAATAATATTTCCTTATTATCTAATACAAATAGCTTCTTTCAGCTAGCCATGTTTTCAATATATGTATTAACTGTTTATTTTTATCACGTTTTTTTTTTTTTATTTCATCGGGTAACAAATTTATACAGCTAAGAATCATGTGATCTAAAGTTCTTTGATATTTTTTTCTATTCTTAGGAACCATTAATCCTTCATTAAAATTAAGACTAGTATTGTAAGTGTGCTTCAGTATATTTGTATTATATATAGGGTTATTTATGTGCTGAAATATAATTTAGTATCACAGAATTGCTCTTACTGAAAGAATTTTGAGACTGATAAAAGTATGGAATATTATCCCTTTGTTCGTATAACCCTTCATCATATTCCATATGGCACATCTGTTCTGAACCAAGCGACCCCAGATGCTGTCGACTGGCTGAATCACCTTAGCATCCTATTATTACCTCCACTAACTCTCCACCACCATACGAAGAAGAAGAAGAAGACTGTAATGTTTTTGCTAAAGTTCCATTATGCCCAAATATTAGCGCACTTGCTTTCAAGTAGGTAGTTGTTCAATTCATATAATACTATTATCGATTCAATTCAATTTTGTGAAACGCAAAATTCAGTTTCTTTCCTGGCACATCCATTTTATTTTGAATTTAAGATCACTAGGATAATTTCTATGCATGTTAAGATTGTTAATTAATTATTGATAAGTATTTACCCGAATTCTAAGAGAAAGCTTATTTATTGGATGGGGAATACGAACCTAGCCTCACCTTAACACTATCAAACTTAATTTAATTAACCACCGAAAGTACTTATATATTTCTGTGAATAATTTGATTTGTTTGGTATTACAAAAGCCCTTAGATATATTAAACATATGCAATGCCCATTTTCATAGAACTCACGAAACGCTTTCTTTAAAAGTAGGTCTAAGCATCGCATGTCTACAAAAAATTATTGCGACATTCTTTCAAATATAAAAGTTCTTTCAATTCCTTCCGTATTTTAACAGAAGAACACCATTAAAAGATATTTTGTTAAATTGTTTATGTATTACTGTTTGAATGCTTTTGAATTAGTAAATAATATATTTAAAAAAAAAAACAATTTTCGCTGACTCTGACTAAACCTTGATTAGATTGTTCTCTTGTTTAGTTTGTTTAACTGAGCTTTTTCAAATACAAAAAGCAAGTATCATTCCTGAATGCATTGCTCTGACGATTCACTAAAATTCCCTGGTTCATCAGGAATAGCATAATCAATACGGGCTCGAAAATTTCTCGAGGAAAGTAATTTCCCTCAAGGCCTATATCATCTTTGGGGATGCTATGTTGAGGATCTTTTAGAGGATAGGAAGAAGTGACCTTGGATCTTCGAGAGACCCATGTTGTAGGATGGAAGAAACACAGAGGCCGGCAAACCATTCCAAAACAGAGCTGTTGAATATAAGAATGAATCGTAGAAGCGACCCGTTCTCATGTGACAAATGTCAACCGAGTGCAAATGTTGGGCGCGCGATTGGCGTGTTTTCCGGTATGCACGGTGCCGAAGGGATCAATGACGCTAGTTCCTCAGAACATCTTCCATTAAAATACCGGTAGAACAAGGACAGCATTCCCACCTGACGTCTGTGCTCCAAAGATCCGTTTATTAAGATCGGCGAATCTATTAAATGGACCGCCCGTTTCAGCACAGAGTCAATGGTTTTTTCAAATATTTTGGGGCTTAAAATATCCGGTCAGCCACTGACCGGATATATTAAGCCAAAAGAAGGAAAATTGTCACATGTTATTAAATACGTATTTTATTCCTTTTCTAAGCCACCAGACCGAGTGTGAGCGTCAAGTAGGCCGCTTGGAAAAACAAGGTTCCATCTGACACAGCAATGTCACGCGATAATGTGCTCTATGGAAGGTAACTTTAAGACTCATTATCGAATAACATTGCCGTGCCAGATGGAACATTTTATTCCAATGAGCCGAAGTGGCGCAGCTTATAATTGTCAATATAAACCGAATAGCATTTTTATATTTTTTTACATATATTAGTAATAAAGTAGTAAAGTCAGGTTACTAAATATTTATTTTATGAATTTTCGATTTCTTTAATCTATTAAAAACGTATATCACAGAAAATAAATTAAAATGTTCGAATAAAACCCAATTCCGCCAAGGCGGACCACTAGAGGTGCTAGTGAGTATGAGAAATGTCAGGCGTTGGAGGTATTGTCATATTTCTACGGTGTTTATATTATCATTTATCAGAGGATATATTATTTCACAGTTACCTATTACAAGCTCGTTGCCCCGGCGACACTGAATCAACTTACACATACCATAAACACGATATCTCGTTGAACTGTAAATATAAATGATAATGCCGAATAAATTAGCTTCGTGGATTAAATTTAAACAAAACGGTAGCAAATTTCATCGTCAGGTGGGTACTAAAAAGTTTTCGAATCCTTAATAATATTTCAGCGGAATCCATTGTCAAAGAAAACACTAGATGCCGACCTCGAAAGGCCCTCCGCACTAGCTACCAAATTCTTGTAAAATTATTCCGAAATTAAAGATTCAATCGAAACCATAAATCGAAAATGTGACTCTGCTGCCATCTACGGTGTGTAGTATACGGGGAAATCAGAAATTAGTGTAACATCCACCCGCAGTATCTGTAGGTACTGGGTGTGTAGCGATGTTTATCACAATCCTAGAAAATCGTCGTTGTAATTTGATTAAGTCGCGGTTAAATCGGATGTGTTGGAATTTAATTTTTAAAAATGTATTTTGAGTTTCATGTTTTATAATAAATCAGGAATTTTTTTTCACCCCCTTGTTCTCAACAAATGAAGCTTAATCTAATTAAAAACATATTGAAAAAAAACTGTGTTGCATCGAAAGAATAATTTATTTATTTGTAAGAAACAAACAACTTTTAATACAAATGTGTATACAAAGGTAGATTAACAAAAAGGAAGCCGATAAAGTTTCTTGTTCTAACAGTGGTTAAATACAGATGTTTTATTTATGAAGCTAACGAGATAAAGAAAAAACAATTAAAGAAGGAAGGGGGGAGAGGAAATGGAAGATACGATCGGGACGGGAGATGCTCTCGATACATTTTATACTCGTGCAGCAATTTGTGGTCGTACGTATTACTTCGGTTCGATATTTTCAAAGAGTATTGTGAAGAATTTCGATCTTTTGAAATTGTGCGTTATATTTATTGCGCACAAATACGGGAAATTGGAGAATTTATCCTAATTTTTGTCCTGCATACGGGCGAATAAAAAAAAACGGTTTGTCGGGTTGGTCTTCACGGTATATGAATGTTTTCAAAGTTAGCGAGCTCTGGCGAGTCCAGGCCATTATTCATTATTTTAAATGACAAGATTTGATCAAATATTAGGCGTCGCGTTTGAAACGTGATGAAGTTATGGAATTTTAAGGAATCGGTATTATTTGCAAAGCGTACATTAAATTTATAATTTTTATGCTTAAAGAATTTACGTTGAATGCTTTCGATTCTTTCAAAAATAACATCAGCAAAAGAAAAAATATCTGCAATAATTAAACAAGAATGGGAACGTGTACGTCGTCATTCGGAGAAGGAGGTAAGTAATTACAAAGGATGCGATGTGGATATGGATAACGTATGAAAAGGAATTGTAATTTACCTAGGCCTGGGCTAATCCTCCGACGAAAGTGGGATCGAAGATCGAACAGGATGATACCGGTAAGGACATGGCAAAAATCAATTACTGCCACGTGTGGGTTTGTTAAAAAAGGTAAATAATCAACTACCAAACCATTATCCACCCGGTACATCACTGCACCGGCAAGAACAACTTTATTTTGATTTATCTGCGCTTTTCTGTAAGAAAAAATATTTTTTTATCGATTTCCATACTTAAAAGTCTAATTAATATTCTCCATACCTTATTATGCATAGTTTCAAATTTTCTTTATTCAGTCAGCTAATGTGATGTATATAGCGAATATAAATTTGAATTAATATTATTTCCGTGTTTAAATTGTAATTTAAATGTGGAAATTTATATAAAAATGTGTTTACTTTAAGAAAGAAGAGCATACAATACCGCACAAGAGTCTCATCTGCTTCCAACCGTCTTTAGCCGGTGAGACTATGGTATCCCCGATTGGGGTATGTTGTGAGGCTGACGGTAGTGTGGTGGGAAAGGAAATGGGGGAGAGGAAGGTGGGGAAGTGCCTAGATTTTCATATCTGGTCACCAAACACGGTGAAAGCCATTTCAAGGAACGTTTCGATTCTGAATGGTGGTTTTTCACCAGGGCGATACTGAAAGTACCTACTACTCTAAAACGTGCTCCAAATATACTATGAATAAATTGTGAAATAACACAAATTAATAAAACAAAATTTAGTTTCACATACCAGGATTTGAACCCGCGACCTCCGGATTCGTAGCCGAGGATCGTAACTACTCAATCACCGATGGCGCCATGTATCGCAATTTATGGCTGAAATTTTCGATTGAATATTAGATTGTAAATTATTTTTATAGGAATTACGTCGTCAGTACTGAGGTCAGATTACGATTATTGTTTGGCAGTTATCGGGCGTACCCAACAATTTTATTGATATTTTTTATTTTATATAAGTACAAAAATTTTCGTTAAGTTTTTCTTCTGAACTTTATCAGATAAGCAAAGTATAATGAATACGAATCCATTGCAAGATAGAGGGCAAATCTAGCGATCCTTATGTATATGAAAACCTGCTTTATTTAATTTATACCAACATAGAGCTTCTAGACCCTCGTTGGTAATACAATATTTAGAGGAATGGCTGTCCGCCTCGATGTTTTTACCTAAAAATTATTATTTACCTCCGGGTAACACGAGTAAAGTGAAATTTTAATAATAAACCCTTCACTCTCGTTGTGTTATTTATGCCTGTAAAAAACTAAGCAAATATTTACACGTTTACAGGATACTGGCCCCCAATACCCGCAGCTACCAAATGAACAATGTCTAATTGAATTATGATATTTTGACTGATGAGCACGTGCCAAATATGATATTTAAACACATGAAATTTTTACTGAATATTGGCAGGGAATTTTTTAGAGTGCCAAAAAGTGGCAGAAATAAGAGATATATTCGTATCATTTTAATGTGAACTAATTTTAATACACGGCTTTGCCCGAGTTTCAGGAGCCTTTTTAAAAACTTTTATTATTCAAACTGGGTAGAAAATATATATGTGTATTTCCGGTAGAACCTCTGAAGAAACAAAACGATAGGAGAGCGTTGTGGACGTGTTTGTGCGCCCAAATTCAGATTAATTTTTCCTCACATCTGTTGAGAATTTAATCAAACGTTTTCACGTATAAAAATTATTTCTCGAATATATAATATGTAAATGAATATTTTATATTTGAATATATTATATTATTATGTCCACTTTTTCACTGTACCTAGAGCCCAGGAGTCGAATGGTCATTGGATCGAATATCTATATTGGCGACAAACGTTTTCCATAAAAGTGCTTTAGATCACACTTCTACGAATTATCTGTTCAGTGAGCACAAACAATTCAAGGTTTTTTTAGTATTTTTAGAGCCAATTTTTCCTTTTACCTTCCCGTTTCCAACAAGGGTATTAAATATCGCTTATATTACTATCTTCCATCTATTAATTTAAATAGAGGCCTTATAATTTTGATGTTTTTTATGCTCCTACAAAACTTAGGAATACATAATCTGCCCTTAAAAAAACTATTAGAATAAAAGAGAAAAACATATTTTTTCTTCGGTGCTGGAACCATTCCCGCAGCTTCATATTTCCGCTATTCTCTGGGTGATGTGCATCATTTCACACGCTTGCGCTATTGATAAAGCTGCATGAGGGAGTAAGGTGATCGGCCGCCTGACCGCCAGCAGGTAGGAAATGTTAATATACGCGACAATTCCGTAGATCCCTAGCCGCCATCCGAAGGCCACGTTCGTTATAAATGCAGGGGTTTTTAAAAAAATTTGCTTTGTTATCATAATTTTCCTCACGATTATATTGAATGTGGAAGCCAAAAAAGAATGTGCAATAAATAATAAATAAAAATTTGCATTATAATGATAAAATGTCTGGGGTGACTGAGTCACTATCCATGGCAAAGCAAGTTTTTTTTGCATCTTGTCCCTTGTCCTGCCGAAGGTTATTGGATGACTTGGAATCACCCATCTTCCCCCTTCCTAATTTTCAAAATGCGTTTTGAAAATAATGTATGACACCAGAATATCAAATTAAAAAACAAAATATCCACCAACTTTCTAATCCAAAAAAAATCCACCGTTGACAAATCACACGTGAAAATGTTTTTTAACATACAACCCTAAAAGGGTGAAATTAAATTAAACCGTATTGTGTATTAAACCAATAAAACCGTTCATTCCTCGTGAAACAAACACGAATGTGTCGATCACGTAGCTAAATGGGGGCAAAAAAGATTATTTTTACGTAGTAGGCCATTTATGTATCCACATGCGCGCCCAAAACAAAACTGTTACACAATGAGATGAGTACACTACCGGTCTGCCGACAAAGGCTTTTTTAAAACCTACTCTTGCCGTTGTTTGGCAGTTGCAATTAAAATAATGTTCACTTTCGATCGCGGGCACCTTTTTCCACAAAGGTTTTTTGCGATCGTCAAAGGTGCGCTGGAATATAAAGGTCATAAAGGTTAAATTATTATCGATCTAGACACTTTTCTAGAATAAAATTATACAACGTCTACAACCTCGTACATTTATTACCAAAATGTACGAGAATTGCGCAGTAAAAACACGGTCTTTTTAAGGCTGGAACAATGCGAAAATTTTAATTACTTACTTTTCTTCTGTTCTTATAATATCCATTGATTTTTTTTTTGCTTATAAAGTAATATTTATAATTACCTATAACTGCTCAGTTAATGGAACTTAATTGGCAAATCTTATGTACATTTAACAATGTAATTATCATATTGTGTAACTGTTTGTTTCCTAAATATAGTACAAAAATAAACGTTGCTGTAGATTATTATAATGTTTCAAAATACATTTGTATTTATTAAAATTCAAACTTTAAGAAGAACGGCTGCGCTGTCTGTTTCAAAGACAACTTAATTTTGGATTTGAGGCTAAAATGCCCACCCAAACAAATGATAAGTTTTTTTAATTAAAGGTTTACTGAATATCTAGTACGTACGATAAGTATTTTTTGTTTTAAATTATGAAGTATATGCCATGAAAAAAAATCAATTTTCATAATTTTAGAGGCAACGAAAATTATTTGCGGGTTTATGTTATTTAAAATATATATATATCATTTTTGCTCTGTAAATATAATTATTTTAGTAAAAAGATGAAATAAAACATTAAAAAAAATGTTTTTCGAGTCGATATATTTTATATATGGAAAATTTGAATTCCAACGTAAATTGGTCGTTTTTTCGTCAAGTTAAGGAATATAAGATTGTGTTACACAGATTTTTTTTTTAAAAGTGCACAATTTCTAAATAGAGTAACAGAAGGTAAATAAACTTTACAAATAATGCTTACAAGAATGTAAAGGGAAAAAATAATTATTAAAAATAAAATATTTCTATACAAGAAAACAATAAAAAAGAGTACATAATGTCCAAACAAAGTTTGTAATTTTAATATTATTATATTAAAACAGCTTCAATTCTCTTCTAAAAGCACTACATATATCAAAGAATATGTTGGAATCCATCGTAGTTTGATTTTGATTAAATAACTCGCACATTCGTCTGATTGGATCCCTGACACCAGCATTTGTGCGCGTCCGGCTAATTTGGAATAAGTGGTTAGACCTAGTTGTTCTGGATGGTATTTTGAAGTTTATTCGTTGGAGGAAAGTAGGACAGTTGATAATGTTATTGCACACTTTATATAGGGTCATGAGATCAAGGTATTTTCGCCGGTTGGTGAGGGTGGAGAAATTATAGATAGAGAGCATATGTACGTATCCCTGTTTAGGTAAGCTCATTCTGTAATTAAGGCAATGAAGACATTTTCTTTGAATACTTTCAATTTTGTCTTTGTAGATACCGTAGAGTGGAGTCCATATGGGGGCGCAGTATTCAAGTTGAGAACGGACTAGCGTATAGTAAAGGAGGAGGTAGGTTTCAGGTTTTAGAAATACACTGCTGTTTCTGATAACAAAGCCTAGCATGCTGTAAGCTTTATTTACAATATTATCAATGTGCACATGGAAATGAAGTTTTTCATCAAAAATTATGCCTAAGTCTCTTATACTGTATACGCGCTCAAGTGACTAGTTGGCAATATAATAATTGTTTGTGATAGCTTTATGATTTTTAGTGAAGCTTATTTGTTTACATTTGTTATAACTTAGATACAATTTATGATCATTGCAAAATGCTTCAAACCTTACTAAATCTCTTTGGATGAGCAGACAATCATTTATATTCCTTACAACGGCGAATATTTGTATGTCATCAGCGTACAAGAGAAACAAACAATGCAAAAAACATTTAGTAACGCTATTGATAAAAAGTATTAATAACAGCGGACCCAGGATGGATCCCTGTGGCACACCAGAGGTAGCTGGTTCCCACATAGAAGTAAGTCCTCGTAATGATACAGCCTGTTGTCGTTTTGTTAAGTACGAAACAAACCAATATAATAAGTTTCCCCGAATTCCGTTATACATAATTTTTTGAATAGGTGGTCAACCTTATCAAGCTTTTTTAAATTCGCAATAAATTGAATCTACCCGGTGACCTCGATCCATGCTGGTTAATTAAAAGTTAGAATAAAGAAATAAATTACTCGCAGTTTACTTGCCTTTGCCGAATCCATGTTGTTGGTCTATAATTTTAAATCAATTAGACATTGTTCATTTGGTAGCTGCGGCTGTTGGGGGCCAGTATCCTGTAAACGCGTAAATATTTGCTTAGTTTTTTACAGGCATAAATAACACAACGAGAGTGAAGGGCTTATTATTAAAGAGTGTAACATATTTCAGCTTTGTAAAGTGTGAAAGAATGTGAAAAGAACATGATAGTGGTAGAAAGTTACGAAGACACTGTGCAAAAAACAAAAATATGAACAGGTTTTGAGATAAATAAAATAACGGGCAAGGGTTGCAGTATTAAGAAAAGTGGGCATAGATAATAGTAGAAACAAGTTTGTAGAAGTCATATGTTTTGTTGGTCATGAATTGGGGTTATCATTTGCAGATCTCCTTTACGGCGAATGGTGACCACCCGAGAGAGATCATTCCTTTTTGCCAGGATACTGCCGTTCCGCACCCATATGTATTTGTAGCCGTTGGCTTGTCCGGCTGCACGTGCTTTTGAAAAAAGTTTTTTTTGTTTTTTAGTGTTAGGTGCTCGTTTATGTAGAAATTGGTGCTGGGAAAACCAAGTCCTAAGTTCTCCGTTGTAAGGCCGCGGCGAGTCCTTGCAGCAGCGATGACATCATCACGGAGACGCTTTGTCGAGAGCTGGACGACAATATTGGATGGACGGTTTGAGAGCGTGGAGTGACCACGAGCGACGCGATGCACCGACACCACACAGCTACTCGGAAGCGGCACGCTGATGACGCTTCCCATTTTCTCCATCAGGATCATCAAGTTTTCACCTCTTACTTCGGGAATGTTGTAAATGTGTAGGTTGCATATTCTGCTGCGCTGTTCCATGTCGTCTTGCGCGTCTCGAGGGGAATGAACTTCTCGTCGGAGAGGCACTTCATCCTGGAGAACACTCACAACTTCCAGGATTTTACTGTACTGCTCCTTCCATTCGTTAGACAGCGCGTCCAATTTGATTTGGACAGCATCAATGTCTGTCTTGCTTTCCGAGCGCATAATATCTAACTTAGCCTCCGAGAAATTGATGAGGGAGTCAGTATCGATATTGATCATTGACTGATGTTTGGGTGAGTCCGAGGGGCCGGATGCGGTTAGCAGTGGTGAAGAATACGATGTTGGTATTTTCTTCGCACTGCAAACCTTGCTGCGCGATTTACACATATTTATTTATTTATTTATTTGTACCTGGCTTTTTCGAATATTCTTTGTATTGTTCAGAAATACCCCTTATTAAATTAAAATAATTTACTTGATTAATTTGTCTATGCCAAGTTTTATTCACAAATTAAAATTAAAATGATCTAATTGAGTAATTTGTTTATGACAGTTTTATTCACAAATTTAAAAATACGTAAAATGTCTATGGCGGTAACCTTACAGTAACATTAATTTTGAGATTTGCACACTATTTTTATTCAAGATTTATTGTTATTAATTAGACTGTCACTTTCAAATGCACTGTCACTTTGTTTACGATTTAAGTTGTATAATGTTATTAACTTCCTTAATTGTCACTATTTTCCCATTAAATTTGGAGCTGTCTAATAAGGAACTCCAGTGAAAAATATAATGTCTTTAAAAAATATATTCGTATAGATCAGAGAATGCCGATTTGTAGGATTTGTTTTCTTATCTAACTTAAAATCTTTTATTTAACTAACCTTCAACATCCATGTATTAATACAAACAAACAAATGAATATAGGAATAATGTAAGAATAGGAAATAAGATTTGTACAGCGCCCTTGAGGTGATTTTTCACAAAAACGGCGCTATAAAAATCATCCGATTATTATTATTATTAAACTAATATACTGCAACTAACTGATACCAGGCCACTGGCCTTGTCTATGTGGGATTTTTTTGTTTTATATACATTACTCATAGGTTGTTCAGATGTATTTATAATTTAATGTTAAAAAAAAAAAACAAAAAAATGTTTATAATCATTGTACCTTATTTGTGTGAATGTATGTTTCAAAAAATGAAATAATAAATAAAAAAAAATAGATCTATAAAAAAAAATAAAAAATAAAAAAAAGGCTGAAGGAACCAAAGCGCAAACCAGATACTATGTTTGGTGAGCGTGCTTTTAGCGCGTCGGGCCGTTAAACTTGGAATAAACTGCCATACGATGTAAGATTGATTAAAGACTCGACAGAATTCAGAGCAAAACTCAAAACTCATCTATTCGGAAAGTCATATCTATGAATGGTTCAGTTGCATACCTAATTAACATAGCGAAGCTAGCCGTTAGCACTTACATAAAGTAAATAACAGAAAATTTTAGAAAGTTTTTCACAGTCCACGACTTTGTAAATAATTATTTTCGAAAATCTCAAATAAAATAATATTTAAAATAAATACCCACTTTTTTTGCCAATAACATTATCATAAATATAATATGAATTAAAAATAGGATTGCAATATCATGCAATGTGCAGTGTTTTCTAATCTTGTGTCCTGTCCGTGCAAAATCATATCTTCTCAAGCGAAAACTTTGTAATTTAACGTTTTAATCTGGAGTGACCTACCAGTTAATTTCATTTCTGTACCTGTTTGTAGATAATAAAACCCTAGCAAAAAGTATTCGTACAGCGCAGTTGAGGTGATTTTTCATCCAAATATTATTATTATTATTATTATACAATATATTAGATGTATTTAAAAATCACACATTTCTACGAGTATGTCATTATTTCGCTTACAAAGCTTCAACATCGTGTATACTCGTACATGATGTGTGTCGAGGTGATGCGGTCTTGACCGAGTGCACTCTCTTCAATTCGGGTCGCTTTCGTGACTTTTTAAATGGAAACTATTATTCAATGTTAAAGTGGAAATTGGACATGTATATTGTGATGTGTAAGGGGTACTTACGGTTGCGAATAAAGGTAATTGGATGCCTTTCCCTTCATTTGTGTTGATTCTGTTAAGATTGTGCGGCATTATCACTAGTAATTATATTGAATTTTTGCGGTAAGAGAAATAGTCGGAATACTCGTCGCCGGCGAAATTTCTACAATAAGTACATTTGTTTTGGTTAGGAGAAGAGAGGAATAATAATATGTACCGACCCGGTTTATAAATGAACTTATATATTTTTTTTTTGTTTCAGCAAATTTCCTGGGTGAGGAGAAGGGACTGGCATATACTGTCTTCCGGAATGTTCACCTTTACAAATGACGAACGATTTCAGGTGAGGCCTTTTCCACAAATCTATATCTGTAGGTTCCCTAGAATCAGACTGTATTAACTCCAAATTGTACGACTATCACCTCCTTGCAATAAACGTCACTCCTGTACTGAGTGGTAACATACTTTTATGATTTAAAACACGAAATCTTCGACATTATTTAACATATTTAACAATCACTCCGCCGAGGAGTAAAAGCATGGTAATCACAAAACAGTTTGATTCTAGAATACAGATATAATTATATATAATTGCCATATAATTCATATTTGATTCACCGCCCTTTGTTCCTTTTAATGTACCACACCTATCGATCCCGGTGGACTGGTGTGTACGTATTTATCACAATATTCGGTGTGAATGTTTTTTAAACGTTTCCTGAATGATTATTTATTAATAATTATTATGTTCATGAAAATTATTTAAATGCATACACTTATTCCAATCCGCAGTATCTAATATATGACAGTATTCTTGAGATGATTTTTTCACAAAAACGTTGCTGTAAAAATCGTCCAAATATCATTATTATTATTACTTAAATTTAGAAGGAAATTGATTGGATCAATATATATACACAAAATAATCCACGGTCATCTCGATACTACATTATGTCTTAGCAGTATTCGAATAAATGTACCTAAATCCTATTGTGTAAAGCACCATAGCACATTCCACCTGGGCATATTTAGAATTAATATTGCCTACTTTAGTTCTCTGCCTCAAATGTGTCGGCTATGTCATCGAGCCAATACAAAGTAGCGAATCTGCATGAGCATAATTTCGAGATAGTGATGTTTGAGGTACTAGAACCGTTATCAAAAAACGATTTATGTTAATGTCCGTCAAATCTATGTATTCGATGGAAATTAAAGCATATGAAGCTGGTTTAGTAACAAAATTCATCGATGATCGATGCCAGTTTAGAAACTTCAAACCTCTATATTTCGGGGTGATGTTTTTGCAGATTTGCGACTTTGGCATTGGACCGACGATATAATAAGGTGGAGTGTTCTAATGTAGACATTTTTGTCGATAATTTGTATAGTTTTAGAAATAATGTCCTGCTATTTGTGAAAAATAAATAATAATGATTGGGCTAATTACATTATACATCACTCGTGTCCGTCTTGTGTCTCTTGTTTCAATTGCATTATGTATCATTGAGTGATTTTTAGTAATTTTATGTTTTGTATATCTACTGTCTAATTTTTTGTAATTTGTGTATATTAACTGACTTTTTGTAATTGTTTTTTTTCACGTAAGTGTGAATATCTACAAAAATCCAGTTTAAATAAATAAATAAAATATGAGTTGTAAACCGTCGGGAATTGAACTCGAGCTCAAAAGAAAAATACGGTGACCGTCATTAGATTCATTTGATGATGCCAAGTCTTCCTGTCATATCGCTCACTCCTCTTTCATGCATCAACGCATCACTTTTCAAAATATTTTCGTTCCGTCAATCGGTATTACACGTCCACCTAACCACCTAACTATCCCTTTAATAACCCCTTTTATCGCAGTAAACGATTAATCGTTGTTTGTGGTCTTGGAGAAAAATGCCAAGGAAGAACGTTAAAAAATAATCGATCAGAAAATATTTAACTCTTTATCTCAGGGGTCTTATAATTATCTCATTCAGTATGTACTAACAGCGAACGAGCAAATTATAATAATATATTTGTAGAAAGCAATTACTTTGTGGTTTGACATAATTATTAAATAAAACAAAAACCCAAGTTTTCAATTTTACCCCGATGAAGCTCGAGATAATCGAAATCGGTTGGTGTTAATGTAAAAATAAATTATAATAAATAAAATAAAATAACTTTGTTTCAATTCTACTTTATTATTTCTTCATCCAACCGGTTTCGGTTCAACCTGAACCTTCCTCAGGGGTGAATAAAAATATATTGAACATAATACAGAAATATACGCTATTTAAAAAAAATTAGAAGAGAGAGACAGAACATCAACTTAGGTGGGGGGGCAAGGAAGGAGCATAAGAGGAAGAGAAGAAGATAGGCGGAGGTAATGGAAATATTTTTAAAATGGGGTTGTTAGACAAATCTAGTTATTTATTAAGTAGATTGATTTTTAATTACTTTTTTATTTCAAGGGCTTCAAGATTATTAAGGCGTAGACCTATCCTATTTCTATGTAATACCTATCACGGAAGATTTATTAAATGAGTGATTTTTCTCGATAAGGTGGGTGGCGAATTCTGAAAATCCGACACTGTTTAGACATCTCAAGTGTTCGACAACCCTTGTTTGTATGTTTCTAGCCGTTTTACCGATGTAAAAGTCTGGAAAATCGTTACATTTGGGTTTATAGATGCCAGAATGGCTTAAGTAATTTTCTTTATCTTTAGAATTTATTAAAAGTTTTCTAAGGTTATTATTAGTATAAAACGCAGCTTTCATTTCTGTAGGGAATTTAGAAACACATGAAGATGAAAAATTATTCATGAATAAAATTCTACGCCATCCCTGGTTTTTATTATCTCTCATATTGTGTGTATTATTATAAAGGAATTTATTAGTAGATATTAGATTAAGTTTTTTTGAAAGGATTTTATCAAATAAAGTCGAGTCTGTGAATCATAGAATGAAAGGCGGAATGTTTATGGGAGATGGGGTGGTTGAAAGTACTCTGAATTATGTTATCTGTGAAGGTAGGTTTTCTATAAATATTGAAATCAAAGTTATTATTTACAGTGAACATCATAAGTCGGGTTGTTTAAAATGAACACATAAAGTTCGATTCATATCTACCGACACCGCGCAGTGCAGACATGTAAAGAGGCAGGGACGGCAAAATTAGTTACTTACATTATCTATGAACACATTCACGCATGGTGTAATATGAATACTCCCTTCTGTGCCGTGCCTGCCACTGTACGTATCTGCCCTGCACGGTGCCGGTAGATCTGGAAAGACCTTTATACTTTATTGATTTATTTTATGATGTTTTACAAAAATCCCAAAAAATGTGACCTTACTGGGGTACCACGTTTGCTTACTTACTGGGGTACCCCGTTCTTAGGTCACATTGTAGATGTTTTTTCTATGGATTATAAATTACGTCAAGTTTTTTGCAAATTTATTAATTTTTTAAGTAAGTTCTCGTAATTATGATAAAATATTAGTAGAGGAAAATTGTAGAGCAATATATGAGTAAAAATTCTGAAATCTAGAAGAAAACATTTCGAAAACACTTAATACTTCTTTTGAAGTCGGTTATTTTTGTAAACGTTTTTATTGCTAGAGGGAGGATGTTAAATCCTTTTATAGAGAAATATAGAAAATTTCTTTGTCCAAAAGTTGTTTTAGTTGTAGATTGGCAGAATGTATGGTGTTATGATGATCTTGTGTTTCGACCCGAGTGCAAAGTTATCCTGGTTTTTTAATGCGTAAATTAAAATATCTTTTGAATATAAATCTTTCAGAGACATTAATTAAATTATTATTTTTTAATTTAATGTAATTTAAATTTAACAATGTTATTATTAAGTTCTGTAAGTATTTTTAGTTTTTATTATTGTAACAGATATTTGAAAATGGCCTCAAATGCCGAAACAGCTGTCACAATAATAAAAACTAAAAATACTTGCAGAACTTAATAATAACATTATTAAATCTGATTTACATTAAATTTTTACAGAAAATTAAATGGAGTTCTACGTATTAAACACAAAACAATTAATTAATAGAGACATTAAATTCAGGACATTAAAACATAGTCTGGAGGAGTTCTGATGAGGAATATTTTTCAAAATAGCCGTGCGTTCAATGGTCGTGCGACGGAGACATAATAAAAATAAAGTTGCATGTTATATGTTTCAAATAAATGTGTTTTTGTGATATTTGACTATCCTTCTACCAAATTAATATAATAAATTTAATATTTCCGTACTCAGTGTGGCAATATTCTTACTTAGCTTCTTTGCGCTTATCTCCGTAAGCAATTTACAAGTTAGATATTATTATAACCCTTTTTTTCTTACTTAGAGCAAACAATAAATGCATCATATTATGTGCTATTAACATAAGATACAACCTTTTATTCCTGTTACACCCTAGTTTCACAAATACACTTGCATTCCAAAAAACACATTTCCTCCAAAACTCAAATGAGACTAGGTCACACTTCTTGTTTTAGTCATCTCGCCAGATTCCACATAGTCAACTCGCCTTACTGTAATTGTGGGTCAGAGGATAATTTTTCTGGACCATAATGCTCTGGACCATAATTTCTTTGAGTGTCCTATCAATGACCAATTTCCAAACTTTGTGCTTAAAATTAAACTCCCTACCAATATTCCTACCAATATTTAAGTCTCAACTCCCCCCAAATTAACAATTTATTAGCAAAATATATTTATAAAAATTGTTACGTAACGATAAAAAGATCCTAAAAAGACTCTAGCCACTCGTCAAAGAACTGCCATAACGGCAGCTTGCACGCCCACGCGCCGTGCACTTCTTTCTCACCCGGCTTCCGGATGACATCTCTGGTCCGCCGACTACTGCATCTCTAAAAGAACGCGCGTGAAGCCATTTTGGCAGCCGCAAATTGTAGCGCCATATTATCATGCATGCTGGGTTAACACCCACTGTGCGAGATTGCATTAGTATAACCAAAGAGCTCCGGTACATGGTGACTCTCTCGTAAATGTAATTTAACTTCAGTGTACTGATGTCCAAGACCGAGGCTTCCACTAGGATCCTTTTGCCGCCACTATCATGACTGTAAGCTGACTTTGTATTTCCTCTTTTGTGTTGTAACTTATTTGAGTCCCCGTTATCATGCCCGTTTAGAGAATATCAGAGAGAATAATCACCCGTAACTTCCATTTGAGGTTAGGCTAGCTTTTGATTATTGTAGCATAACTTACCATGTCTGTACCTTCCCCTGAATAAACTCTGAATAGAGTCTGAAAGCATTTAGTAAATTCATTTGGCGTATTCCCCGACCGTAGTCCCATATCGAGTTCCCGACCCCAATTATAAGACCGCCTGTCGGCCTACGGCCCTGCAGAGGAGCTTCTTGGCCTGCCGAAACTGAGCTAGTCGAAGGTCCAGAGCCGAGCTCCCTGTCGAGACACCACCCTCGGGCTAAGTCTCTCCCGTAACAGCTCTTTCCCAACCTTCCTCCTTTTCCATCTCCTTCACACAACCTAGTAGATTCATTTATCGTCAGTATTTATATAACAAAATGGTATTCAAATTTAAGTCATTGGGCATTAAAAACACATAAATTTACCCTGTAACTTATTTGCTTCAATTTCATTTTCCCAAATATCATATCCTGTTTAAACGTAACTAATTTTAAGAACAATCTGTCTTATTAAAATCTTACCAACTAAACATTGCCAAGATAGCCCACAATGGCTGAAAGACATAACAAAAAAAAAACGTAAAACAGGTATTTAATGTAATAACTTATTTGAAATGTGAAAATAACTCAATGGTACGGTAACGCTATCGTGTCATCTTGGGATCGGAAGGAAGTATTTGATGTACATTGTTAAGAGAAGGTTGATAATTTTATTGTTGTTGTAAAAATCCTATTTTAGGCCACCTAGTGTTTAACCTTAGTGCGCCTTTGTCATCCTTCTGCGCTTCACACTGAAAATTTCATTTCCCGGAAAGGGTGGGGAGGGTTAGGGGGGGCGAATTAATGGAAGAGGGCGTGGGCGTGTGTGACACTGTCATGTCGGCGTGGTCCTGTTTTTAATCCGACTTTGGAGCAGTTCATATTTGCATATTATGGCTTTGAATTGACGATACGCAAAAGGGTAGCGACGTATTTATTTTCCTGTTTCCCGCACCTTTTTTACTTCCTCTTGTAATAATTTTCTTTTTTAAAATTTTTATACGGCATTCAAATTATGGAGGTTTTTTGTTGATACAAGTTGATACAACAATATCTTCTAGCCCCCCTGTTTGAAACATTTTTGTAACTATATTGTTTTTTTCGATATTCAGATATCATAAGGCTACAAATGTTTACAAAATTATTTTATAAATCTTTTTATCTTACATTTATTAATGTGTTTACTTTAATTTTATAAAAATGTTAATCTCAATATAGGCTCAGTCCTATTGAAGTTAAAAATTGATTAGTAAGTAATAAATATACATATATATAAATATATAAATATATATATTTTTTTTTTATACAAAGCAGTCACTTTGTGGTTAGACATATTTAATGAAAATAAAACAATAACTTTGTTTATAACCACGAGAATTTTATTTCATTTTATTAGGACCGACCGGTTTCGCTTATCACACACATCATCAGGGCACAAAATTAAACGGTTTATTTTTGTACCCTGGTGATGCTTGTGAGAAGCGAAACCAGTCGGTTCTAATAAATTTAAATAAAATTCTCGTGGTTATCAACAAAGTTATTGTTTTATTTTCATTAATAAATCTTACACGTGAAGAACTAATAAATAAATAAATAAAACATACGGGTCTCGTCAATAAATCAATTTGTATTCAAATTGTTATACGTTTGCGTGTATTTTGCTTAAGGAGAAGTGAACACTTCGTGGTTCGATAGAACAAATAGAAAAAATGTGTTTAAGTCGTAGAACTCCATTTAATTTTTTTTTACTGTAATGTAAATTAAATATAGTAATATTATTATTTAGTTCTGCAAGAAGCGATAGAGCATTGTCACAATTACTTTCTCAGTAAATTGGTTTCACACATTTCAACACAATCCCCAACCAAACTGGCAGGTGATTACAACACCGAACTCTCAACCCTTTTAAATAAATATGCTCCAACTTCTACAAAAACTCGGCGAGTTCGTGAATCTGACGACTGGTTTGATGAATAATGTCGAAATCAGAAGAGATTAATGCAGAAATTGGAGAGGTCCTACAGACAGTCAGGGGTTACCTTACGAAACAATTGGATACAGGCTCAAAAAGAGTACAAAATCCTAATTCGTTCAAAATTGTCTGAATATTGGACAAATAGGATTGACTCAGAACGTATCAATCCGCGTCGTCTTTGGAACTCGGTTAAGATAGTTGTTGCCAATGTTCGTGCACAGAATACAATTGACATCACTCCGGATATCCTTTTCAAGTTTTTTCTCAAAAAAATTGAGTCCATACGCGCCCTAACAATCGCCGCCCCACCGCCATCTTTTACAAAAAACAATAGTGGAACCTTATCTGCTTCAAATCTACATCCTTCATAGAAGTAAGGAGGTTAATGCTCGCTTCACCGAACAAACAGTGTGCACTCGATCCTATACCAACATGGTTATTGCAATGAAATAGCTCCCTTTCAAGTTCAACTCTTTAGTAAGTCATTTAACATTGGTGATTTCCCAAAATTACTGAAATCAGCTGTCGTAACACCATTATTAAAAAAACCGCAATTGGACGCTGAAGATCTTTCAAATTACCGACCCGTTTCAAATCTTCCATTTATATCTAAAATCTTATGATACGATTGACCACGATTTTCTTATTACACGTTTAGAATAATCCTTTGGTTTAAACTGTGGCGTTAAGAGTTGGCTGACATCGTATTTAACCAATCATTTACCGGCAGTGAAGATGGGGTAAAACCAATCAAAATATGCAACCCTTTCATCTGGAGTACCCCAGGGGTCCGTTTTGGGCCCTCTGCTCTTCATCCTTTTCACAAATGATGTTGCTAAAGTAATCGAATAGTTTGGTCTTCAATCCCACTGCTATGCTGACGACCAACAAGTTTATTTATACTGCTAACCAGAAGAAATACACAGACTGAAAACTCGCATAGCTGAGTGTCGTCTAGAAGCAATTACTCGCTAGATGACCTCAAATATATTGAAGCTGAATTCGTCAAAGACCGAGTTTCTCTGGACCGCCACAAGCAGACGTCAGCATATCATTGATAACTACCCAATAAATATTTTAGGACACTTCCTTTACTTACTCCGAAGACGTGTGTTAAATTACTCGGTTTCATTTTGGAAATTATTTGGATGCAGACTTTTCCCCTTAAAAGTCAAGTTAACAGAACTATAAGTAGAGGGTTTTTTCAATTGAGGCATATCAAAGCAGTACGGAGAAACCTGCCAACAGAGGCAACTAAACTTCTTGTTAATTCGTACGTTATGTCACGTCTAGATTACTGCAACGGGATATATGCAAGTCTCCCCAAATACCAAATCAATCAGTATTCAACGCTGCTGCAAGACTTATTACCAGGGTATCTAAATATTTTCACAATTCAGAGCACCTCAAAAATCTCCACTGGCTCAAATTTTCTGACAGAATCCAGTTCAAGCTCTGCTGGATGGTATTTAAATCACTTAACGGAATGGCTCTGGCTTACTTATCAGAACTGTGTATTCCTAAAAATAGCAATTCACGGCAGTCCACCCTTAGGTCAGCAGCGTCATCAGCTATTGGGGGGTTGAAGGAACCAAAGCGCACACCTGATACTCGCTATATAGTTCGGTGGTCGTGCTTTCGGAGTATCAGGACCTAAAGCCGGGAATGAACTACCGCATGACTTAAGAATTATCAAAGACTCGACAGAATTCAGAACTAAACTTAAAACTCATCTTTTCAGACAATCTTATCCATAAATTGAAGAAATGCACCCGTAAATTGCTTAGCTAGGCTAGCCGGTTAATGCTTACCCAAAGTCATTAAATGTCATTAAAAAAATTCACGCATCGGTGCGCAAATGCGTCCACAGCCCGCAACACTGTAAATAACTAAAATAGTAAAAATAAATTAAAAATATCTAATAAAAGCTTCTTACGCTATTTAAGGTCATTTATAAATATTTCAATAAAAAACCAACTCTTCTTGTGCCAAATATCTTCTTATAAATGTAAGATCAATAGGAAAGGTGCAAAAAATAGCAACTGTGAAACTATCACCTCTATACTTAAATTTTCTAATAAAACTGTGTTCATCTGAAGCGACCTGCCAGGTAAGTATGTTTTTCTGTATTTGTTTATACATATTTTGATAAAGAATGGGAAGTAATATTTGTACAGCACCCTTGAGGCGATTTTTCAAAATAGCGGCGCTCTACAAGTCATCGAATTAATATTATTATTATTATTATTAAATCATTTTAGGCATCATAAAAATTGAAATTGGGTCGGGGTAAATAAAATTATCTAAATCAGTCATCTCAACGTGGCTTGACCAGAGTTTAAAAATGGCCTTGAATGCCGAAACAGCTATCGCAATAATAAAAATAAACAAACGTACTTGCAAAACTTAATAATAACATTATTTAATTTGTTCAATTTATTTTTTATAACTTATTGAAGTTTGTAAACCTAACTAACTAACTAAACTAACTAACCATCACGCCGTTTCCCCGCAGGGGTAGGCAGAGAGGACGGACCGCCAAACAACTCGATCTTGGCATACACTTCTTGCTTCATTCACATTCATACAACGTCTCATACATTCTCTTCTGTTATTCTGACTTCTGACATGTCCCGACTCAAGTATTTGATTCACTTGATCGTGCCATGTCTTCCTCAGACGTCCCCGGCTTCTTCTTCCATTCACATTCGCGTCATATATTCTCCTTACAGTCCTCTCTTCGTTCATTCGCTCTACATGCCCAAACCATCTAAGCGTCCCTTTCTTAATCTTGCTCACTACGCTTACATCGACCTTGCATTCTTTACGAATCTCAACATTTTTCACACGATCATACATGGTTTTACAACACATTCGTCTCAGAGATCTCATTTCTACAGCATTCAGTCTACTTTCATCCTTCCTCTGCCAGTTCCATGCCTCACTGCCATACATCAGAGTTGGTATCAGCACTCCATTGTGGACTGCTAGCTTCGCTTCTTTGGATAACTTTTTGTTTGCGCCAACCGCGTTCAGTCCTCCGTTAATGGAGTTTCCTGCATTCACCCTTCTTTCAATATCCCTATCAGTCTTTCCATCTCTCATGAACATACTTCCCAAATACACAAACTCATCTACCTGCTCCAAGTATTCATCATTCACAACTATATTGCACACTGTTTTCGCAATCTCTCTTTCAAACACCATGACTTTAGACTTACTTACATTCATCATTAGCTCGTTCTTCATGCATACTTCATTCATCCTAGATACAAGGGACTGTAAATCTTCCATACTGTTAGCAATCAGCACTGCATCATCCGCATACAACAGGCAACATACTTTCAGATTACTCATTTCCGCCCCGAAGCCCACCTCTTTCAATTCTTGCATACAATTATCCATGTATAGATTAAATAACCACGGTGACATTACGCAGCCTTGCTTAACACCTTTTGTGATGTCAAACCACTCCGTAAAATCACCGTTTACCCTAACACATGCAACGCTTTCCTCGTACAGAGACGCGATTGCCTGTATGAAATTCGTATTCACTCCATACTTGGACAATACCTTCCATAATTTTTTCCTATCAACTCGGTCGTACGCTTTTTGTAGATCTACAAAGGCACAGAAGAGTTTCTGGTTTTTTGCCAGAAACTTCTCTGTTAGCATACGCAATGAGAAAATCTGATCCATACACCCCCTTCCGCTCATAAATGCACCTTGCACATCCCATATTTTATCTTTTGTTTTCGTTTGCACCCTTTCAATCAATATCCTACCAAACAGCATTCCAACTGAACTTAGCAGGCTAATAGCCCCGTGATTTCCACATTCCATACGTGACCCTTTACCTTTGTATACAGGCATGATCACAGCCCTCCTCCAATCTAATGGCGTGTAACCCTCCTCTAAACACTAGTTAAAAAGCTTGCATAACCATGTGAGAATTATACGGCTATCTCCTTTAAAGTATTCAACAGCAATATTGTCGAAACCAACAGCCTTACCATTCTTCATACATTTAATCGCTCTTTTTATTTCATCCATGCTGATTTTGGGATCATTCATGCCATCGTCATTCATACCTGATTCGCCACTGGAACCACTTTCAGTCGGGTTGCTTTCAAAAACCTCTTCAAAGTATCTCATCCATCTCACTTTTATTTCTTTCTCATTCGTTAACATTTTTCCATCTTTTGATTTTATCACTTTCATACATCCGCTTTCTGGACCATTTCGGGACTTTTTGACCTCCTTCCTAAACAGTTTAATATTTTCTTGGAAGTGTTTTGTCATTTTGATTCCTTCTTTTTCTTCCAGACGTTTCTTTCGTTCTTTCACTCCAATACTTACTCTTTTCTTACATCCCTTGTATACTTCTTTCGCTTTGTTCCGTTCTTCACTAGGAGCATTGCCAGTCGCTATCAGACATAACCACGCTTTCTTCTTCTCTGAGACCAGTACTTTAATTTCATCATCCCACCATGCATCGCCTTTCTTCCTACCTTGCGTACTTATTCCACATTCCTCTCTAGCAGATTCACAGAGACTCACTTTTATGTGGTTCCATGTTTCATCTATACTTAGACCGTTCATTTCCTTCTCATTCAATCTCTTCTCTACACAACTCTCATACATACTTCTCACAATATCGTTTTGTAGTTTTTTCTATTTTGACTCTTGTTGTAGTCGACACCGTTTTCACTTTAGAGCGCCAGCCGCGGAAGAGATTTACTCTCGACACAACCAGGAAGTGGTCGGTTTCAACCTCAGCCGCTCTGAAGACTCTTGTGTCTTCGGTAACAGCTCTCAACCTAGAGTCAATTACCACAAAATCAATAATTGACCTCTCATTTCCTCTTTTCCACGTATATTGGTGGATACCTTTATGATCGAAGAAATTTGTAAACCTCATTGTAAAATTTAATCACTGAAGAAGATAATATTAACACATCCCAAATGATCCACGAAACCGAAGAAACAACAGAAAATAAAAATAATTGAGACGCATCTGGGACTCGAACCCAGGACCTTTACCTATCCGGGGTAACCGCTTAACCAATTTAGCTAATGAGACCAGTTCAATTTACGCCATCTACAATGATATCATAGTTCAAGTTCAAGACTTGTTAATATTATCCTCCATTTTTAAAATCCCATATTATTGGCTGCTATCCTTATGATGATCGCAAAGTTCTACCCGAACACAATTGTAATCGGAATAAAGTCTCGGACCGGGTAGAACTTTGCGATCATCATAAGAATAGCAGCCAATACGTCGTTCGTAGTGTTCACATCACACGTATGGGAATCATTTTAGACTCACTCTCGGACAGTATTAATACGGACTGGTGCATTTTTTAGCACGGAATTTGAAGAGTGCGCTGTTTAACGTTTGGTAAAATTATACTACGGGTGTATCTTATTATCTCATCTTTTCATGGTTCTCGTGTCTCATGAGTTCATTGCACAAACCCACTTTAGAGAGACCGCTATTGGTCTTGAGGGATATAAAGTATCTACTTCCGAAACTTGTTAACTGATGTATAGTTTAAGTCGTCAGCCTTCTGTTAATAGATTTTAAATAACTCTCTCTCTCATAACCTCTCCCAAATATATCCCGTTTTAAACAATTCTTAGAATTCCCCGTCCATTTAGAGCCGGAAGCTATCGATTATTAGAAGAAGTTAGCCTATCACATATACGAATGATCTCTGTTTATTTTCTCCACCTATGTACGTCATCCTGGAACGTATCAACTCCCCTGAATTAGCCAATCACAGTCATGTGCAGCGTAATGCAACTTGAGTATGGATATTGTAATCGTAATCTTTTCTACATTATTTTTGTTCTAATCTACTCATTAGTTTTTCTAACATGCTAAGAATTCCTAAAAATACTCTTTCTCTTGCTCTATACGTGATAGTCATTTTTGACAGAGACTGCCACTCGAGACGTTGTCGAGATGTAATAACGACTTACTATAACATTCAATAATGACTTTATGGACCATGTTTGAACAGATTTTTCAAACGTACCTGCATGACAAAAAACAATTATAAAGAACTCAATTAAGACTGACTTTCAGCAAATGAGATGCACAATTGGTTAGAAATAGAAAAGACAGAAAAGGGATAAAAGAAAAAAGCTGAAAAGAAAACAGCTGATTGAGCAGAGGATACAAGTAAATGCGACAATATTTTGAAATTAGACTTGGTGTTAGGAAGAGAGAACATCAGCTGTGTGATAGTTTATATGATGAACGTTGTTTTATACAGTTTTTTTACATTTGAGTAGTAGAAAAACAATTTTTTGTAAGCCATAGAAGTTATTAACAAAGATATCTACATCACTATAATACGTACGGTAGTTTTATTAGGGATAAGAATAAGAGAGTTCACGACATATATTGTTTATTTTTATTATATTTTTATTCTTTTATTTACGGACCAATGTCCAATTACACAAATTACATAACATGACATGAAATAAACAAAAGCTACAGAAAAAAACAGCATATACATAATAAAAATTTTGAAAAGACAGGGCGGGCTCACTCAAGTTCCGAGAGTCAACAGCCGCAGACCCCAAAACTGGTATCGTTCTAAAATTTCACTTATTTATTTATTTCCCTTTTGCTTTTTGATAAAACAGATATCATTTAAAATCACTCAATTTCATTCTATCCTTTAATAATCTGAAGGCGTCCAGAGAAAGGTTAAAGCTTTTCCTAGAGCCTTAGAAGCGGCAATAAAAATATAGACCTAACTGCCAGGTATTTTTAAATAGCAAAAGAGAGTTGTTTTTATTTTGAATTCCCTATTCCTGTTTCTATTTATATGTATTTGTTTTTATTAATGATAACTAAGCGGTAATTTCAAAAATTGTCCATCAACGAACTGACAATACGATTCATAGGTGGATGTATCGTTTTTTTATATACATCCATCTACCCCGAGGTGAGCTAGTCGGGAACATTCAAATGTGCTTACGAACTGGATCGAGAGATTCTGCTCTGTAACAATCTCCAAAGACGAAATAGGCCTTGAGGGAAATTATTTCCTCCAGGGCCTCCCGTTTGGAGTAACTGTAAAAAAATATGTTGAAAACTTTGTAAGCAGTTTTTCCATATTCAAAAACAAAGAACAGACTTTGGATTGAAAAAAATAATCAATCAATGGTATTAGGTTTACATACTCGTATTTGCATTTGTTGGTGTCCTAGAGAAACTAAAATTATTTTGTTTTTAGCCCTTTATTAAAATATATATATATATATATATATATATATATATAGAGATCCCCTCTCGTACTATGTTGATCAGGCGCGACGGTACGCCAGGAATTTGTTGATCCGGAGGAATTTGTTGATCCACCCTAATTTGTTGAATGCCAAATCAGGCATATAAACGTTGATCCAAAAGATCAACTTTCGTCACATAGATTTTGCTGTAAACCACGCCCATTTTTCCATCACATATACATTTTACACTTTTTCCTTTGTTGATCCGATTTGAATGAACCAATCAGGGCGCTGTGTTTATCAAAGGCGTGCACGTGGTTCTTCACTGTGCTCATTTGTTGATACGATTTAAATGAACCAATCGGAGTGCTTTGTTATCAACTGGTTCTTAACGAGTATAGGTACCGCCGCCCCGGAACGATTCGTTGAATTAACACTACCTTGACGATTTTTTTGCGAATAACGCACAAGAGTCCCAACTGCTTCTAACTTGAGAGATTCAATTTCGGAGGCAGGCGTAGACACCGCCACCCGGAAACCATTTAATAGATAACCAACACCTCTGCCATAGGTCACCTCAAGTGGTTCGTTACATTTAGTGACTTAGCAGGGGTGCCCGGGTTCTTGCGGGTGAGGTTTGTTCAGGTCTTAACAGTAGAGTATTTATGAAATGATGTATGATTTTTCTATGTGAATACTGCACAAGAGTCCCAATCGGACAAGAGTCCCGACAGCACAAGAGTCCCAACTGCTTTCAACCTGGTAGATTCGATCTAGGAGGCAGGTGTAGGTACCGCTGCCCGGGAACCATTTAATAGATAACCACATCTCTGTCATAGGTCTCACCAAGTGGTTAGATTCGTTTGGTGAATTAGCAGGGGTGCACGGGTTCATGGGGTTTAAGTTTTTGCACGTCTTAACAGTAGAGTTTGTATGAAATGATATATGATTTTTCTATGAGAATTCCGCAGAAAAGTCCCAACTGCACAAGAGTCCCAACTGCACAAGAGTCCCAACTGCTTTCAACCTGGTAGATTCGATCTAGGAGGCAGGTGTAGGTACCGCTGCCCGGGAACCATTTAATAGATAACCACATCTCTGTCATAGGTCTCACCAAGTGTTTAGATTCGTTTGGTGAATTAGCAGGGGTGCCCGGGTTCATGGGGTTTAAGTTTTTGCACGTCTTAACAGTAGAGTTTGTATGAAATGATATATGAATTTTCTATGAGAATTCCGCAGAAAAGTCCCAACTGCACAAGAGTCCCACCTGCACAAGAGTCCCAACTACTTTCAAACTGGTAGATTCGATCTAGGAGGCAGGTGTAGGTACCGCTGCCCCGGGAACTATTTAATAGATAACCACACCTCTGTTATAGGTCTCACCAAGTGGTTAGATTCGTTTGGTGAATTAGCAGGGGTGCCCGGGTTCATGAGGGTTAAGTTTTTGCACATCTTAACAGTAGAGTTTGTATGAAATGATATATGATTTTTCTATGAGAATTCCGCACAAAAGTCCCAACTGCACAAGAGTCCCGACTGCACAAGAGTCCCAACTGCTTTCAACCTGGTAGATTCGATCTAGGAGGCAGGTGTAGGTATCGCTGCCCGGGAACCATTTAATAGATAACCACATCTCTGTCACAGGTCTCACCAAGTGGTTAGATTCGTTTGGTGAATTAGCAGGGGTGCCCGGGTTCATGGGGTTTAAGTTTTTGCACGTCTTAACAGTAGAGTTTGTATGAAATGATATATGATTTTTCTATGAGAATTCCGCACAAAAGTCCCAACTGCACAAGAGTCCCAACTGCACAAGAGTCCCAACTGCTTTCAACCTGGTAGATTCGATCTAGGAGGCAGGTGTAGGTATCGCTGCCCGGGAACCATTTAATAGATAACCACATCTCTGTCATAGGTCTCACCAAGTGGTTAGATTCATTTGGTGAATTAGCAGGGGTGCCCGGGTTCATGAGGGTTAAGTTTTTGCACGTCTTAACAGTAGAGTTTGTATGAAATGATATATGATTTTTCTATGAGAATTCCGCACAAAAGTCCCAACTGCACAAGAGTCCCGACTGCACAAGAGTCCCAACTGCTTCGAACCTGGTAGATTCGATCTAGGAGGCAGGTGTAGGTACCGCTGCCCAGGAACCATTTAATAGATAACCACACCTTTGTCATAGTTCTCACCATGTGGTTAGATTAGTTTGGTGAATTAGCAGGCGTTCACGGGTTCATGGGGGTGAGATTTGTCCAGGTGTTAACAGTAGATTATGTATGAAATGATAAATGATTTTTGTATATGAATACCGCATAAGAGTTCAGACCGCACAAGAGTCCCAACTGCCTTCAACCTGGGCGATTTAATTTGGGAGGCAGGTGTAGGTACCGCCGTCCCGGATTTAATGGAAGAGCAACCCCCCTACCATAGGTCACCCCAAGTGGTTCGCTGCGTTTGGTGACTTAACAAGGGTGTCCTGATTTATGGGGAGTGAGGTTTTTCCAAGTCTTAAGAGGAACGGCTGCGCTGCCTGTTTCATACATAACTTAATTTTGGATTTAAGTCCAAAATACCCATCGAAACTGAATGATCTATGTAATGATGTAAAGATGGCCCTAACGAGCTGAAACCCGGTTACGGTCAAATAAAAATTAAAGTGGAAAAAAGTTTTATATTTGTTTTATTATAATACACTATAATGGAATTCCACCATGTATTAACAGTTTCAAAAATAGAAATATTAAAAAGTTTTAGTAAATATCTAGTACGGATGATAAGTATTATATGTATTTTTGTTTTAAATTATGAAGAATATGCCATGAGAAAAAACAAATTTTCACAATTTTAGAGGCAACTTTGAAAATTATTAGCGGGTTTATTGTTTTTTTTTTTTTAATTATTATATTTGCTATGTAAACATGATTACGTAAATAAAATTATAAAAACAATACGTTTAAAAAAAAACGTTTTTTCGGGTCGATATTTTACATCATATGTACGGCAACTTTGTGTTCCAACATAAATTGGTCGGTTTTAATTTAATGTAATGTCCACCATAATGCTTATTTTAAACATTTTTTTAATATTATATTTCAGTGTATTTTAAGAACACGGGGCAAAACTTTTTTTTTGAATCACCGCTAGACCACAAATAATTGTTTAAGTGCCTCTAAAATGGCAAATAATCAATTCCTTTAATGGCCTCTAATCAAATAAAATTGCTTAAATGGATTTTACTGTGTTTTGTGACTAGATCTGAATAGCCAGGTACTTCCTCACATTCCTTTACCCATCTTCTTTCCATTCCCTCTACCATCAGCCTCACAAAATACCCAATTTTGGGGTACAATAATCTTACTTGCTTGAGCGGTGCTCACAAGAATAAAAGTTAGTTAGGTGCGCTGTTATTTGTTTTCATTATTTAATGTTCAAACGACGAAACGGTTTTACTAAAATTTATAATAAAAATAAAACCGGGAAAAATACATTTTAAAAAAATGTATTTAAAAATATTATTATTAAACAGTGTTGGCGATAAACCGTTTTACTAAATTTTATAATATAATTAAAACTGTGGAAAAATATTTAAAAAGAAAACATTAATAAAATCGGCACAAGTTGGATTTGAACTGTAACCACCGTAACTAAACAATAATTTTGGCGACCGACTTAACCGCTCACTATTATTTAGCTAGCTATTTATAGTAATTAATTGTAATTTTTGTTAAAAATTGCTTGAAATGGCTTATGCCGTATTTTGTGACCAGATTTGAATAGCCAGGTACTTCCCCACCTTCCTCTAACCCATCTCCTTCTCATCCCCTCTGCCATCAGCCTCACAACATACCCCAATTTGGCATGACACAGTCTCGCTTGCTCCAGAAGGTTAGGAGCAGTTGTGCGGACCCTTGTGTGCTGCTCACATGAATATTTCTTTGTTAAGTATCGTTTAACTAACTTTAGCAAAAAAAAAATTTATCTTGTACACAATTTTGATTGTAGGGCTACAGAAAAGTATTAAATATTAAAAAAGGGAAACTCTAATGCAGGAATAATCGTAATGATTAGAATTACAAGTTGATAATAGCCTAAAAACAACATAATTTAAATAAAAAGATTTTTTAAAGTACATACTAATAAGATTGTTTTAAGTTTATCTAACTAGCAATCACACCGTGTCCCCAAAGGGTGGGCAGAAAGGACGAACCGCCGAATAACTCGATCTTGGCACACACTTCTTGCTTTATTCACGTGCCATGACTTGGGCATCCTCAACTACTTCTATCATTTAATTTCACGTCATATATTATACTTTCAATACCTTTTTCTTTCATCCACTCTACATACCCAAACCATCTAAGTGTACGCTTTAATCAGCCTTTCAATATTTCCAGATCTTCAAATTTTTTAACACAGTCGTATATATTAAGTTAGTTTAAGAAACATAACTTACATATACCTACGTAATTATAATTTTTAGTATTATCTCTGGGGTATGAGATAATAATAGTAATAATAATAATTGGATGATTTGTATAGCGCCGCTTTTGTGAAAAATCACCTCAAGGGCTCTCTAAGAGAATGCAAGAGAAAATACTATAATTATTATTAGGTCATTCATTAGAACATTATTTATTTCATTTAGATATGTTTGATGTCGTTGATGACAGCTTATTTGATAGTTTTATGAACATGATCAAAAAATATAAAATTTATAATCTAGCTCAATTGAGGGCAATATTTGCAAACATGCAACATTCCACTACTATAATTGCAAAAATTAACCTTGATTGCCATTTCATGGAGAAAAACTCTTTTTGGGAGCTTTAAATATAAATCGTTTACATGATTGTTCACGTAAATGATTCATGTCAAAATATGGTGAAACTTTAAAAACCGGCTTATTCCAATTCCATTTAGCTTCCAATATAGAAGTAAATATCACCTGTATGCTCATTTAGAGTATTCATCTTATTGCCGCGAATTGAAGAACGCACAATCGATTATAATCTGCACAATATTTAATACCATTGTCATCCATTTCTCGATGAAGAAAAAGCAATAGTCTCGACAGGTCTAAAAATCAAAACTCGCTAGAAAACTCACCGAAAATCTCTAGGAACGCATAAAAATGTGAAAAACGATCATGTTATTTTGTTGATTTATGCAAATATTAAAAAAAAACTCATAAAGTTCGACAAAACTACTGAATTCTCTGAGTTTATCAGATACCTGGGCATTTTTGAAAAGCGTTGTTTTGTATTATTAGGGGAATCCTACAATCCACAACTTGTAACGAGCGAGATACAGAATTCAGATAATGTCACTCTTCTTTCAAATAACTTGTCAATGTGTTAGACAGAGAAAAAAAACCGTAAACATTCATTTCAACTTCACTAACGAAAGAACAGTAAATATATATGTTTTATGTTACATCTCTTTCGTTATCATCAGTGAGAAACATCAAGAAAGAGATATCATATTGAACGTATGCTCAAGTCGTCGACTGCAAGATTATCTTGAAGAAATTCAAATTAGCTGATCTAACAGACAATGAAATCTCTGTACATTTATTTATTAAACTTAAAATAGTTCCACTTCATGCGGTCTAATATAAACTTATATATTTTTACATATTGCTTATTTCCAATACTGAATGCATACATAATTTTTATATCCTACTCTCAATATTCTTAATTTAGGTACCTACATTTTTTTTAATTCACTATTTACTAAGCTACTATATACAAAGCTACTATATATATATATATAGGTACTGTAACTGTAAACAATTTTGTGTTTGGGATTTGTTTTTTTTTTGTCTAATATCTTCTTTCTTTCTTGTATGGTATGTGTGGAAGTTTTTATTGTAATATAGTTTGTCTCTAAAGTAAGGTGGTTGTAAATTGTTAATATTCTATTTTTTAATATTCTATAAAGGGACGGTATTAGAAATTAAATGTTTTATTATTTAAAACAATTAATAATTAGAATTAATATAAATTAACACAACTAAAAGTTCACAGCGTAAGATAATTAAAAAGTTTTTATATAATTCTCATCTAAATTTGGTATTTATATACCAAGAAGTGTAAATTCCTCTCCATTTACAAGCGAATGCTTTTGATGCAATATAATAGTACAAAAAAAGGTCATGGGATTGTTTTAAGTAGGAAACACATTTTTCTTATAACTACATAATTATATTTTTTAGTATTATCTTGGGTTAAACCATAAAATATTTTTTTAATATATGAGAAAATAGCACAATTACTCGCTCATTAGAAGATTTCGCGCAAAAATATTTTTTGATATCGCCGATAAAACACAGTTTGACTAAAACTATATTATTTCTAACCTAGCTCATTGATCGTGATTAGAAAGGTTCATATTATTATTCCGTTGATAAAGTTAATTTTTCATCTTTGAACGGAATATTTTTATTCCTTTGTAACTTATACGATTGTTAAAAACAATAACCACATATTTTTAACAGAATAAATTATGCACAATAATACCACCTTATCATTTTGAGTAAGAGAAATTGTTCTCAAATTAATTGTATTTTGTCAGCGCGCTAGAGGTGATATTTAAAAATCAACATGTCCTACCGCCGAAAAGCAGGGCTCAGCGGTGAACAACGCCGGCGGCTGGACTGTGAGACAGAGAATTCGTAGGTTAGCGTTCTCTTTCCGTCTGACGAACTCCCCCCCCCTCTCTCCCCGCACGCCTCAGCCCATGTTAACAATCTTCGTTGTAGGTACCTACATACATATTAATTTCTAGATCAACTTGTATCTAGAAACTGAGAATACATCAAACGGAGCAACGAAAGGAGAATAAATTAATAAAACATATATGATCAACTTGTATCTGGAATCTGAATACACATTCATTTTAGATCAACTTGTATCTAGAAACTGCGAATACATCAATCGGAGCAACGAAAGGAGAGTAAATGAATAAAAAATAACCGTTAAACTGGAGCAAATTTGTTATATTTTGATGACGAACATACCGACTGGGGTCAGTTGCAAACTGACAACCTTGGTAATGATAAAGGCACTGTTGCCAACTCGTGCAGATGTATCCCACCGGAGCCAAGATAAACGGTGTTAAAGGTAGATCAACAAAGGTCATGTAAATCTTACTAGATCAACATAGTACGGGAAGAGGTGATTATATATATATATTCTATATCTGTAGACTGAGTAATAAAGAACTTTTTTTATTTACGAACTAACTTCAGTTAACTTATTGAAGCATATAAACCTCATCGAAATATATGTTTAATTATTGAAGATAATAGGATGGATTGGGATTGCCGTTGATCTGGGGTAGCCGTAGAACAGTTGGCATAGAGCGCAGGCCCCGGATAGACCATGGGGTCCTGGGTTCGAATCCCAGCTGCTACCGTTATCTTTTTCTTTTCCGTGTTTTTTCTTTTGGTTTCATGTTTCGTTCTAAGAGTTGTTATATTTGTTTGGTATTTTGGACAGTATTAAAAAACATTTCCTATAATTTCTTTGAAAGTCACCATGTTGGTGGTGGCAATGACATCACACTGATTTTGCTTTATTGCGTGTGGTTCAGAATTTAAAAGCGAATATTTAGTTCATTCTGTGATTTTCTCGACTTTTTGCTTATGATGGTATTAATAATCGACTGCTCCAAGGAAGAAGGCAGTAACTCGCTTAAGATTCTGCAGGAGAGCCATTTCAATTCTTAAAATCTTGCTCATATTCTTAGGTGAGTTTTTTTATTGTTTTAAGAAAGATCTATTTATTTAAAATATATTCTCTTAGTATTTTGATCAATACCACACTAATTTATGACTCCTAAGTATAAATCTTAATTTTCTTTCTTGGAGGGGTCGTTAATAGTACTTCACACGAATGCCATAAAATCTTAGAGGGAACCATTATTTACAATCTGTCAGTTTTGTTACCGAAATTGTCCGTCTATATGTTACCAAGAATAGTAACAAAACCGAGGACATTATTTTCCACAACCATATTTGTAAACATTAACTAGTTAAAATGTGATTGACATTTTGAAATGATAAGAAAGCATAGGTAGAAGATACAGCGACATATGAATGTGTATTTAGATTTACACGGCGCGGCAGGGTCCGCGAAGTGTCGTGGGCGGGATTCATGACGTCACACTCGAAATACGTGGGGTACTTCATAAGAAGGGCGGAGCGACTCGAGGAGAATTCGGGAAATTGTTCAGTCATGCGCAAGTTTGTTCCTTTCAAGTGAGATTATTAGATTAAAATCCTATATTGAGTATTCAGAATATCATGAAATGTTATTAGTAATATAAAAAAAAATATATATTTTTTTTCATTCGTGAGCTAGGGATCGTTTAAGATGAGAAAACTTTTAAGTTTTACAATACTCGTATAAACTGTGGATATAATTTTCCCAACAGACAAAAACAAATAAAACTTTTTTCCGCCTCTCAAATCAACAGGAATATTAGTTACTTACACTTACTTAGGGTCGTATTTCGTACTGTTCCGTAATACATTTGCTTTTCAAATGATCTCTTTTTCGCTTAGTAATTATATGTAGCAGAAATCCTTAATAAAAAAAAAAAATTTAAACAACTATCTTTACGAATTGAGCTACGATTACGCAACGCACGCGATGACTTACCACGAATCTCACATAAGCTCGACCATAGTGTTTGTATATATACCTACAACTACATATACACCTACAGGCTTCCAAATAAAAAAATAGAATTTTACTTTATTACTATTGCACTTTGATGTTATTACTATTACCATCTCATGGTTTGATTTACTTAACTGAATTTATGTTACGTTATTTGTGCCCTTTGGGAAAAGATCTTAACTGGATTAAAAACAGTAACCAAGGAAAGGCAAAAGGACAAATATTTGGCTATAAACAATTTACTAAAGTTACTTTTTGTACTTACTGAATAAAACATAATAATATTTGGATTACTTCTATAGCGCCGTTTTCGTGAGAAAATCACCTCAAAGGCGCTTTAACATATTTAGTATGTTATTAACTATTTGCTCCATCCGTGAGTTTCGTCGTCGTCTCATAAGTTATTCAACCATATCAATATTACTCAAACATATTATCATTTTTTTAGTACTCAATTTTAAACACTTTTTTTCCTCATAGCACCAACCAGTACCTATTATAATTGTTTACTATAATATAAAAAAACTACTATAAGTATCTCAATAAATACCAACTCTTCTTGTGCCACCAATCTTCTAATAAATGGAACATCAATAGAAAAGGAACAACAAATAACCATGTAAAACTATCATCTCCATAAATAAATTTTCTAATAAAACTGTGTTCATCTGAAGCGACCTGCCAGGTAAGTATGTTTTTTTGTATCTGTTTGTACATAATTAGTTAAGAAATATTTGTACAGCGCCCTTGAGGTGATTTTTAACAAAAACGGAGCTATACAAATCATCCAATTATTATTATTATGATTTTTTTTTCTCATCCCTTCATAAGTACTTGACTATTATACTATATTCAAATTATCTGGTACACGTAAACAATTACTCTATTCCTTTTTCTTATCTCTTTGAACTTAACTATTATTCTATATTATTATACTATTTTCTAATTATCTGGTAGACATAATTATTTTTTTTATACTATTCTTCACATCTCCTTATACTTAAATATTATACTTTTTTCTAGATATATTATATTACCATACTATGTCAACACTAACTTTTTTCTAGATATATTATATTACCATACTATGTCAACACTAACTTTTTTCCCTTCTATTTTTGTACAATGGCACTTAATATTAACAAAACTTATCAATTTGACGGTATTAAAACGAAATTTGTTTCCAGTCGGGCAGTCAAAGCTTTCTTACATTTTATTGTTAAATAATGTGTGTTTCAAATAAATAATAATTATTATTATTACTTAAAATAATTTGATATGCCACCAAATATTTGAATTATTCAATTTATTATTAGGTATTTGAAACTCGTGTCAAATAAAGCAAATTTTAAAAGTGAAATTCAAGAACAAAAAACGTTAAAAGCTTATTTACGACTGAACCGCAATCCCCTTAAAGTCATAAATTCGTTAAAGTTATATACAATTCATGCAAATTCCACGTCTGATTCATATTAGAGATAGAGTGCTCGCAAATTCCAGTGCGCTCTTCATTCGTTCCACAGTTCGGGCGGCCATTCCACAATCCACAATTTGTTCTGTTCGATAAATCCTCAACAACTGTAGGAGATAATCTGGTCACGCCGGTCACCGAATGCAATAAAATCATAAATTGTTCTCGCACATGTCACCAGTAACAAATATGAAACACGCGACGCTAAACAGTAAACATTCGCTTGTTTTACGGCAACACCGCGAAATAAAATTATTTTGTGCCATCGCATCTGACACTGGAAACATGAACAGTTCGTACTTCGCTAGATTGAATTACGGCCCTCAAATTTTCAACCAAAGGTTTTATTAATCTCGTCTGCATTATTTTTTACGGGAACAGGATTTTGGCTTTGAACTTTAGAACGCTGGCATAATTCGATAAGAATTACAAGAATTATACATCTTTTTGCGGAGACCGTAAGATATGACTAAGAAGGACCGTCAAGGCTTTTTTGAAATGCGGATGTTTTCGGAGTCCCTAAAGTTGTGCATTCTAACTAACTAACCATCGCGCCATTTCTTAGCAGGGGAAGGCAGAGAGGACGGGCCGTCAAACAACTCGATCTTGGCATATGCTTCTTTCTTTATTCACATTCATACTACGTCTCATCCATTCGCTTGATCGTACCATGTCTTCCTAAGGCGTCTCCGGCTTCTTCTTCCATTCACATTCGCGTCATATATTCTTCTAACACTCTTTTCTTCGTTCATTCGCTCTACATGCCCAAACCTTTCTCATTACGCTTACATCATTCTTGCATTCTTTACGAATCTCAATATTTTTCACACGACCATATATGGTTTTACCACACATTCGCCTCAGAGATTTCATTTCTACGGAATTTAGTTTACTTTCATCCTTCCTCCGCCAGTTCCATACCTCACTGCCATACATCAGGGTTGGTATCAGTACTCCATTGTGGACTACTAGCTTCACTATAAACAATTAAATACAATGGATGAAACCAGGAGGTTAATCAAATCATTCATTATTATAATAATTAGTTTTGAAACTGATAATTCGTAATGAATTTCCACTTTACATGATTTTATGATAAATAATCTTTCATACCTGTCATATGTAAGTTCTGTTTTGTTGATTTATGTTTGTAGTTACTTAAAATGTTTTTAATATTGTTAACATATTGAACTGTTATTATTGTTTTTTTTTTCATCATGTGAATACTATTCCCATAACCACGAGCTACTGGAACTCAACTTATGGAGAGTAGATCAATAGGAAATTTAAAAAAAATCACTTTTATCAAGTATTATGTTACAATTGTGTCATTTTTTGAAATAAAAATAAAAAAATAAAAAATAAAAAAAATAAAACAGTAATATAATATAGTAATATACACAAACAAATAACAATACTATTTCGAGCTATTTTTTGTTTGTAGGTGATCTGCGATCGTACTCAGGGTGTTAATAATTAACCGACATCGTCGATAAAACTTGCTACTTAATGACGTGTTTATGGTACGGGCTCTGATGCATGTCCGGTCAAAAATTAAAATTCGATTCGCATCCACCAGCACCGCGCAGCGCAGACACGTAAAGTGGCAGGCACGGCAAAATTAGTTACTTACATTATCTATTAACATATTCAGTCACCTTGTAATGTGAATACTCTCTTATGTGCCGCACTGGTCACTTTACGTGTTTGTACTGTACGGCGGCAGTAGATTTGAATAGACCTTAATATGGGGAAATAAGTTATGAAGGATTTTTATCCATAATATCACAGAAAAGAAATGATTCTAATTGATTTTTAAATTATCAGCAATTGAATGTGCAACAGTGAGATATTTGGCAGAGGTAGGATGAAAATTAACTGAGTTCCGTATAAATGAGATATGTGAGGCGAATGTGTGGTAAAACCATGTGTGATCCTGTGAAAAATATTGCGATTCGTAAAGAATGCAAGGCTAATGTAAGCGTAATGAGTGAGATTAAGAAAGAGACGTTTAAATGTTTTGGTAATGGAGGGTGAATGAATGAACAAAGGGATGTAAGGAGAATATACGACGCGAATGTGAATGGAAGAACAAGCTGGGGATGCGCGAGGAAGACATGGCACGATCAAGTGAATCAAATACTTCAGGCGGGCCACGTCAGAAGTTGGAATAACAGAAGAAAATTTATTAGACGACGTATGAATGTGAATGAAGCAAGAAGTGTATGCCAAGATCAAGTTGTTTGGCGTTCCGTCCTCTCTGCTTACCCCTGCTGGGAAATGGAGTGATGGTTAGTTAGTTAGTTAGGCTTTAGATATTTTGGATTAAAATTCTGACCAATTTTCTTTTCTTATACAGCTACAGGGTATTAAAGGGTGAAGTGTAACAACCTGCCTAACAATAAACGGCAATATCTCATCACCATGTTTGTTCTCTGGCAGACAGATGTTGGGAGTGGAAGAAACAACTCCCAAAGAAAACAAGTCGGTATAAATATTAATCCTGAAATACACGTCACAAGCAGACACTGGAGTCTCAAATGAGGCGGTTGCCTCGAGTTATTAGGTCTGTTAGTTTATTTGGATTAATCCAACTCCTTCTTAATAGGGGGAAATTGGATTTTGGAATATATTATTTGCTAAAAGAGGCTTTGTTAAACATTAGCTTATCTCAACTTAGTGTAAAATAATTAACGACACACTTACGCTCCGATGTAAATAAACAATGCTAAAAATAGACTTTAATTTACGCGCTCTAGCGATGTTATTCAAATCAGACTATATTTGGAAATGTAAGGAAATAATTGTTGACATAATTTCTTCATAAGATTGGTATTCACTCTCTGGAGTTATTATTAATAAATTAATTAAATATTACTTCGTATTATTCATCATTTTATTAATATACCCATACCGACATGTTTCGAAATCGATGCTTTCTCCATCAGGAATATATAGAATACTAGAAAATAATAATTTCAAGTACAGACAAATGATAAACATAGAACACAATAATGTAAGAATAGACAAATTATAAACAAAAACAACAATTGATTAAAGTACGTAAGTAATTAATCAAAAATGTTAATAAAATTTATTATACAACATTTAAAGACAAATTTATATTAGATAGTAAAATGAAATTATTTTTATTGCCAATATTAATATGAAAACAAATTCAATAGATAGCTATTTAAAAAAAAAAATTAATTTAATTCACTGTTAACGTTTTTTCTGATTTATATAATTTCATATTTGTCTAATTGTAAACCGGTTGTATTTTGTATGAAAATTTTTTAAACCTTTATTTATATCAAAAGAATGATTGGTTTCTATAATACGATTGTCAAACAGTAAACGATGTTTTCCCTTTGCTTATTTTCGACACAGAAAAATAAAACAACGCACAAGGAACATAAAATACACATAGTTATTTAAACTTCCAAAACAGACGCAGGGAGAGATGAGAAAAAAGAGCGCCTTGGTCTAATGGATTTATACGGAAGTACAATGTACGATCCACAGTAGCACACCATCACTGAGGCCTTTTGCTAGTAAACTGTATGGGAAACTATGAGACCTTATAATACCTAACCATTCGAATGTCTTAAGGATTCTCCATTTTGTTCACAGATTCTTCACGGAGAGAGCTCAGACGACTGGACACTTCAAATCAAATATGTCCAGAAGAGAGATAACGGAACGTACGAGTGCCAGGTATGTAGGTTCACTGTTTCTATCCTCGTGCTTTGGGGCGGCACTTTCATTGTATTACTAAACTCGACTAAGAATGGAATAACGTTGAATTTTCCTATTAATGCAAAGTTAAAAAGGAACTTTTATCTGACTGTCGGAAAAGTGTCTGCGAAGCTTAAATGAAAAGAAAATCTACAATTTGAGGGTACATTTATACAACGCTACGAAGTTCAGACACAAACTTTTAAGATTTGTAATTTGATAGCGAGTTTGACAGAATTTTAATCTTATGTCAGGGTAAATTGGGACGGTCCTGAATATTTATGATGACATGTGCCTTGTATTATTTACTGTGAACTAAATAAATCGTCATTTACGTAAGATGGGTATTGTGACGGCGAAACTTTGGACTTTCTTGTTGTCTGTATTTTGATATTCTTTAAGTACCCTTAAGCCTCTACGCTTAAACCTCTTTGAGAAAATCGATCTCAAACTTAGTAATAATTTTATCACCAAAGCGTTTAGGAACAAGTTGAATTAATCAAGGTTTAAGATAACTAAATATCGCCGCGAGAATTTCTCAAACATTAAAACTAAGGACGATCCAACATTCGCTTTACTTAAAATATCTTCTCCGTGTTTGGATTGTTTTACTCTATTATTGGCCCGCGACAGATCCAAGATAAAAAGAGATCTTCTACCAGTCATTTGGTTGACGCGTGACAATGACAGAGCGACTGTAACGTTTATCTAAATAACTCTGTTTTCCTTTACCAATTTATTTTCACATTTGATTGCATTGCATTACAGTCACGGTTGAATTATCTAAGGCAGTAAATAAAGTCTTATGTAAGCGTGAAGAAAAAAAAACACAAACAATATTTTAAATAAAACGCGCAGGAAAAAAATCCTTTTTTAATTTTGCGTATAGAAAAAATACAATATTGTAATAAAAATGAGAATTCACAAATCTGAAATGGTAGGTAATAATAATTATTTTATGATTTGTATAGCGCCGTTTTTTTGAAAAATCACCTCGAGGGCGCTGTCCAAATATTACTTCCTATTCTTTATCTAATTATGTTCAAACAGATGCAGAAAAACGCAACTTACCTGGCAGGTCGCTTCAGATAAACATAGTTTAATTAGAAAATTTTAAAAATTTAAGCATATAAATGATATTTTTACAGTTGTTATTTTATCCTCCTTTTCTATTGATGTTACATTTATTAGAATATTGTTGTCACAAGACGATTTGGTATTTATTTGAAATATTTATAATTTTTGGTCTGGAGAACATTTATAAAATGACTTTAAAATCCCTACGTTAGACCCTTTGTAAAAAAATCACAAACGAACTCCTTTTTGCTAATTATTTAACTAAATTAGGTACCTACCTAAGTGATGGATAGTAAATGTATTTTAAAACTCCACTTTAATTTTAGTTTAAATATAATAAATCGTGTCCTTATAAAGCAATATCAATGTAGCCTCGCGTGAACAGTTGTACTTGAGAGGTAAATACCAACCATCGGGTCTCACTATTTCAATGTTCCAAACATTACCTAGAAATGCTTGTGGAATTACTGGTATCCCAATGATTACCCGATACTGCAGGCGATGTTCCTAATGATCTGCAGATTGCTCTAATCAGGTAATTACCTACTTGGCAGGTATCAACCGGTATTGGCCTCCTGTCGCACTACGTGAACCTCAACATCGTGGTGCCGGAAGCCTTCATCCTGGGATCCGGCGAGCACCACGTGGACACTGACAGCATCATTAATCTCGTTTGCATCATTGAGAAGGTAATTTCAAAGACATGTATAAAAAAAATTGAAAACAAGCATAAAAAATATTTTTTTCGCGCCACCCCATTTTACCTCCCTGTACTTTATTTTTGATATCACCAACGGTTTAAATTGTTAAAAAATGTGGACTCCTGTTTTTGTGTTCCTTTGGTAGCCGATTGTGGTAAGTTTTTGACGAAAAAGCACCGATTTCATGATGAAACGTGGGTATAAGGTTATGACGTCAAAACCAAGGCCCAATCATTCCAATGGAAGCGGCCAGAAGAGCCAAGACCGAAAAAAGACGCCAAGTTCGAACAAATGTGAAGGTTATGCTCACTGTTTTCTTCGATTACAATGGCGTGGTGCATCATGAGTTCTTGCCAACAGATCGTACCGTTAATAAGGAATACAACAAGGAAGTTATGCAACGTTTGGATGAAGCAATACCGCTCAAACTATCGGAATTGTGGAAATTGTGGAATCATTGATTTTGCATCACGATAATGCACCAGCTCACACATCAATGCTTTTTCGTGATTATTTGGCCAAAAACAACACCGTAATCATGCCTCAACCACCGTATTCACCAGATTTGGCTCCCTGCGACTTTTTCCTATTCCCGAAACTGAAGAGACCGATGAAAGGAAAGCGTTTTGCCACAATTGATGAGATACAGAATCGAAGAACGAGATGATAGCCATACCGAAAAGCGCATTCCAGAAGTGCTTCGAGGATTGGATTCTTCCAATCCGCTGGCATACATTACATTACATTATATCTGAGGGGGATTACTTTGAAGGGGATAAAATGGATATTGATGAATAAATAAAAACTTTTCGAAAAAAATCGAAATTCACCTTTTCCTTTGAACACACCTCGTACAATAATATCTTTTCAGATACTTATATTTTCAATTTATCCCAGGAAATTTACTAAATGCGTAGTAGAATTGAAATTTTGTTTCTTTTTAAACAATTTTTTTTTAAAGTTTTTCAAATTTTTAGTAATAAGAATTATTATTCAATTTAAAAACGGTGATGTAAGCATAATGAATAAGATTAAGAAAATAACGTTTAGATGGTTTCAGCATGTAGAGAAAATGAACGAAGAAAGGAGTATAAGAAGAATATATGACGCGAATGTGAATGGAAGAAGAAGCCGCGATACCCGAGGAAGACATTGCACTATCAAGTGAATCAAATACTTGAGTCGGGCCATGTCAGAATTCGTAATAATAGAAGAGAATGTATGAGACGATGTATGAATGTGAATGAAGCAAGACGTGTATGTCAAGATCGAGGTGTTTGACGGTCCATCATTTCTGCCTACCCCTGCGGAGAAATGGCGTCATGGTGAGTTTTTTTTTATTAGTTTCCATATAATTTTTGATATTTTAAGGTAAGGTATAAATATTAAAAATACATGTATATTATTGCATTTTTTTCATAGCCCTCCTCACTAGGAGATCCTGTGCTGAGCTGGACCAGGTTTTGCATAAAGGGGTTTCAGCGACGTCTATATTTCAACTTCAAGGTTAGGGTAGGGTCTTTCCAGTAATTTCTATGACATTTTTTTGAGAATAGTAGTCAGTTCTTGTTCTGGTTATTCCTTAAGCCAAGTTTTGCTGGACTTAATGGAATTGTTGATTGAATAACTTTTTTTGATTTTAAGTGGGAGTTTATTATATAATTTTACAGCTAAAAATTCAGAGCTTCTTTGTCTTGTCCAAAAGTAGTATTGCAATTAGGTATATTTATCTTGTCTAGTTGCTTTGTTCTGGTATTATAATCATGAGGAGTCATAGCCATTTTCCCATTTTTAAGATGATTAACAAGAATATTTTTGGCAAAGATTTTTTGGATACTTGGAACGTTGAAATGTTTAAAAATTAACGTTGTTGAAGTCCTTATGGGGACCTTCAAAATGGTCTTTATGATGCATTTCTGGGTTGTATTTAATATTTTTTATGTAATTTGGTGCAGCTGAGCCCCATCCCAAAATTCAATATTCTAAAAGAGAGTGACATAAAGCATAATATACTCTATTTAGATCCTCGATTGACAAGATATTTCGTAATTTTTTGAAGAAGTAGATGAGTTTTATTAGAAAAGGTAACAATTTGTTTTTTTGTCACTTTTTCCAAGATTTTTGAAAGCTTAGTTAAAAGACTAATTGGTCGATAGTTAGAAATATCATTTTTGGGGCCACTTTTATAGATTGATATGATCGTAGCAATTTTAAGACAAGAAGGAAAAGTAGCTTCTGATATTGATAGGTTTACAAGGTATGTTAGGGGGTAAATTATTTCATTTTGTAGGTACTCGATTGAATTGCTTGTCATCATGTTATTTGCCGATGAAGTGTTTGAATTTATCGAGGTTATAACATTTCTAATTTCATCACTTGTTATCTTGTTTATATTAAGGCTATTTTCTTTGTTTGTATGATCATTGCTCTCTGTTTTATTGACGGTGGGAGAAAGTTTAATTTTATTTGCTAAATTTGAGCCTACGATGCAAAAAAAAAATGATTACATAGTCAAGAAGTTTGTCTAATTGATCTGCAAATGATGTAGGAAACATATCTATATTTAATTCTTTAATGGTTTTATCTTTGTGCGAGGCTTTAACATTTGTAATTTCATTTTAGATTTGCCAGAATTTTTCTTTAACAATGCGTATTACATTATTACATGTATTTCGGTATCTTTTGTAAAATCGAAGTGTATGAATATCATAAAGGTTGTTTTTATCTTTTCTGTGCAGTTCGTCTATTTTTCTGATAGTGTTAATAATATTTTGACTTATCCAAGGTTTAATGTGTATATTTTTATGAGGTATATTTTTTTCCGAAGTTATGGTGTTCCTTGAAATAATATGCTGCGTAGTTTCAATAAAATAACTCCAAGCAGTGTCTGCATCATCTTTTCCAATAAGACTTGTCTAATCTGTAATTCGTAACTCCTTTTTAACGTTTTCCCAGTTTGTTTCAGACTTCGTTAAGACAGATTTCTTGTTTTGGTGTACAGGTGAATTGTTTTTTGTGAGAGATAGAATTATTGTGTGATGCTCGGTCAGTGTGATTGTATAAATTATGGTTTCAGTTTTTTTATTAGTTTTTCTAAAAGCATGATCAATGCAAGTTAGTTAGTTAAAACGGTTTGTTAATAAAAAAGTTATGCTAGGTAATTGTTATTACACGTGACAGGTGTTTCGCCTTTCGCAGTCAGTAAAACCCTTAAAATAATCCCTCATGTATTCAAAATTTAATAAGAGCATTGGTAATAAAAATGAAAACATTCTGATATTCATTATACGAGTAAGTACCTTCATAGAAATAATATAAATAGATCGTCTGTAATTGGCTTCTCCACAGTTTGAAAATGCCTTCCTAAGGCGAAACAGCTGTCACGGGTAATAATAACTACCTCGCAGAATTGTTAATGAACCGTTTTTTTTTTAAAATTGAATAATAGGAGTTATTATTTAAAATTTTAAAAACTTTAAATAAAAACGAAATTCAAATTAAACTTGATAACAATAATTTTTTTTAATTATTGAAAGGTTAATTATGAACTCCCTACCCCTACCGGGTGGTAAAAGTTTATTTTTTTTTCTCAGTTTCATTCTTATTACGCTGTATTCTTTATTTTATTTTGATTATATTTTTCACGTTGCTTACATTATTTTATGATTTATTATTATTATACAGCTTAATCCCTATTATGTATAATATATTTTTAACTTATCTTATTTTGTAATTGTTAAAATTGGCTAAATATGTAAATAATATTATTATTTCCATCATTGATATTTTTTTTGTCATTTAATCATATTTAAAAAAAAATGTAAAAAATATTATTAGCGGAATTTTCACTGGTTAATGCAACCAATCACTTCAAAATGTGGACACAACTGTTTGTTTTTGCGAATCAAAAATATATAAATAATCTGTTGGACAAATATTTGCGCTTGACAGCGGTTTTGCCCTGCGGAGGCAACTTTAGTGGCTCAGTCAAAGTATGAAAGCCATTACCTTTGTATCCTGGGCCATCACTACAGTTTATCATTACTACAAGTATTGATTACTTTCATTATCGTGAAGTTACGATCCAACAAAGTATTTTCTTAAATTGATCTTGAAGTGTGTTCCTTTTCTGATTAAAAAGAAAAAAGCATTACCACTTTAAAATTTTGAATTATCAACTCTTTTACTAATGATATTTTAACCGTATTTTTTTCTTAAATTTTAACACCCAGAGCTTTTGATATAAAAAAGTCATATTTGATATCTGCAAAATATGAAACTTGCTTAATAAATAAAAAATAGTTACTTCGTGATTATCCATATTTATGAAAAGATAATATATAACAATAAAGTTCTATGACTTATGTAACACCCACGTGAGAAATAAACGGTCAATATTCGATTTGTAGAGCTTATTGTTTTTTCGTTATGCTTTATTTATCATTAAAGTGGATCTTAGATTTTATTTTAATGTTTGTTTTCCTTTACGTTTTTAGTAAAACTTAATTGACTAATTGTGTTTCCATTAAAAGGTTTTATTGTTTCTGAAACACGCAATGTTTAATCAAAGTTTTCAGAATATAAGTAATTTAATGGAAAACAGCACGAGAGTGTCAGTAAAAAATAACTTTTTCTAATTTTTCAACAAAATTCAAAAGAAAGTAAGTACCTATTCTAGTAAATAAATACTTTCGAGTATCAAACCAAATATTATTATTTGTTTGCGTTTGAGTTTTTTAAACATCATACGAGTGAAGTAGTTTCATAATTGTGTTTTCTTCCTATATTCATTAAGCATTTTTTCGAGTGTTCATCATCATTGTGGAAATAAAGTGTTTTCGAACTCGAATACTCTGTTTTAATGGTTTCCCAAAAGTCTTGTGTGGAAATATATACTGTAATGGGTTATTAACAAAGTACGTAATCTGGTTTCTTACATCGTCTAACGCCTTCTCTTCACGCTTCGATCTTCTAATGGAACGGCTTCAACAATGTCATTTAAGCTCACTAGAAATGAGAAGGCAATTTGCTAATATAATGTGTTCGCGTAAAATTCATTACAGGTAAGTACATGGTTCTCAAGGAACAGCGATGTGTTTTTGCAATATTCCAACAAAGATTCAATCTGCATTCTTTAAGACAACATAACACGTCTCATCCAAATTTTTAATCTAACGATATTGCTTACATTTTTTTTTGAGTTTTAAATATTAATAATAACTATTACTATTTATTTAAAAAAAAACAGGTTATTTATAAAAATCTCTGCTAGGTAATTATCATAACACGTGACAGGTGTTTCGCCTTCTGAAGGCATTATAAACTGTGGTGAAGCCTTTTCATGATTTCTAATGTCGAAACTGTCAGTCCGTGGTGGAATTCCATTTTAAAATGATTTTTTTTATCAAAAAATCTTTGTAACTTTTTTCCAATTATTCATTTTCGACCGGACCGGTTTCACCCTATCACGAGCTTCGTCAGACCAGTACAATTAAAATTAAATCTATGGTATATATACCATCGATGTCAGGAGTGAGTCCCCTTTCTTTCTAATACTGTTTTTATTTATGACTTGAAATCTGTTTTATTGCTGAGGGTACTGTTTACTACTATGTTTTTAAAACTCCTTTCGGGTTGGACACGAGAGGTAATAAACTAAATTTAATTGTTCCAGTCTGACGATGCCCGTGATGGGTGAAACCGATCTGGTCGAAAATAAATAATTTGAAAATAGTTACAAAGGTTTCTTAATAAAAAAATAAAAAAATTTAATCATTGAAGAAGATAATATTAACATACCCCAAATGAACCACGAAATCGAAAAAACAACAAAAATTAAAAATATTTCAGTCGCATCTGGAACTCGAACCCAGGACCTCTACCTATCCGGGGTAATTGCTTAACCAACTTAGCTAATGAGACCAGTTCAATTTACGCCATTTACAGCGATATCATACTTCAAGTTCAAGACTTGTTAATATTATCCTCCATTTTTATAAATCCCATATTATTGACTGCTATCCTTATGATGATTCCAAAGTTTCATCCCGAACTCAATTTCAATCGGAGTAGAGTCTCGGATATGCCTACCCGATTTTTATTTATATGAGACATCTATTGACTTACTTTACAAGTCTAGAAAGAAATATTCAATTTATTTTTTTATAACTTATTGAAGTTTGTAAACCTCATTGTAATACTTAATCATTGAAGAATATAATATTAACTGAAATCTTTTTAATTTCGGTTGTTTTTTCGGTTTCGTGGTTCATTTGGGATGTGTTAATATTATCTTCTTCAATGAGGTTTACAAACTTCAATAAGTTATAAAAAAATTAATTGAAAAAAAAAAATATTTCGTGCTGAAGCCACTTATAGACTATCTATTTATTTTATATTTATATAGGTATCTTATATGAAACTCTTTAAATGTTTTCATTATTATTCCCAATGCCCTCATTAATTTCCGAGTAAATTGACGGTTATTCTAATTCTATGTAAAGTCTCCCTTCTTAAGGGTTATAACAGTATATTATTAAAATTTGTCTGAAGACTAATACTGTAGAAATATAGTAATGAGGACAGCTCCTGACCTTTACTATACATTGAGATAGCAACATTCTAGACTAGCGCCCTCTAGCGGCCCGAGTTGTACGAATTATATTTTTCATACATTTGTATTAATTTTCTGTGAAATATATTCTTATAAAATTATGGACATCGAAAATTCAAAAAACATATATAAATTGACATATCGACCCCTTGGAATAACAAGGTTCCATCTGACACAGCAATGTTATGCGGTAATGAGTCTTAGAGTTATCTTCTATAGAGCACATTACCGCATGACATTGCTGTGTCAAATGAAACCTTGTTATTCCAAGGGCTCGATATATCTATATTTATTACTTTATTGCTCATGTACATATATATATTTAAATAGGCTATTAGGATTGTATTAATAATTAGCCCGGGCCGCTAGAGGCATCAGCGTAGCATGTTACCAGCATTTTGACTTCTGTGATATTTGATTACACGGGTAGCTTTGTTAAAATACTGGCAACATGCTATAAGGTTCCAGACTGTACTGCTGTTATAATATGTATTTTATTTTCTATGTAAAAATTTTAGCGAGGCTTTAAATGTTAATAAAATCCTAATAGCATCTTTAACATCATATATATTTATGTACTTGAGCGCAAAGGAGTAAAATCATTTGAAGGTCACCTTATGTATATTTTTTGAATGATCGTTTTCATTAATTTTGTAAGAATATATTTCAAAGAAAATCTATAAAAATTAATGAAAAAAACAATTCTTATAACTCGGACCGCTAGAGGGCGTGAGTGTAGCTTTTTGTCATTAAATGTCAAGAGCTGGATGTATTGTCATTTAAGAGTATTTGCTCAAGGTCACTAAGATGGTTTGATTGGCGTTTCCAATTTAATTAATAATGCCGGTTTTATGTTGTTATAATTATAGTAACTTTTATTATGGTACATAATTGAACTCAGCTTGAACATATCCGGAAGCGACAAACGAATTATATTATTTGTTAATTTATTAAACAAAATAATTGCCGAGGAAAAAGAATATCTTAGGAGAGTATTATGAATAATTTAAGATGATTATATAAGACGTTGAGAGAGCGAGATTAAGGCACCTCGAGTACCTTTGACTTACGAGGGCCCGAAAATTACCCATTACCACCAAAATAAGAGCACTCTCACGTTAGAAGGGCTTTTCGTTTTGGGAATGGCCCCTCGGGAAGACGAGACGGAGGCTGTGGGGAGACTTACGAGAAAACTTCAATATCAAAGGTACGGTAAGCAAGTACCCGATACCGCTCTTCTACCTTCTTCACCCAACCTTACCTCATCTACCCACCAACCTTCTAGTAGCTACTTACCTGTTACACATACACAATTAATACGTAATCCCAAACGTCATGCTGAAGACCTTTGGGGTAGAGCTGTAAGCTTCTTCCATGGGAAAATGTTATTTTATTTAAATAGGCTTCAACGTAATGACTTTATTTATTTATATGCGCCCATGTGGGCTTTAATATATTTGGCATTCTACAATAGTGATACAGGAGAGAATAATTACCCCATACTCGTACCATCACTACCGATGATATTTACAAGCGAGTATCGAAACGAGTCAGTCCTGATTTTAATTTTGCATTTCTTTATACTTGTAGATATAGTAAAGGATCATTAAAATTCCTTATCTTTTTCCTTAGGCTTAAAGACTTCTCAATTAACTGCGGAATTTGGGAGAGATATAGTAAAAGAATAATGAATCGATTATTAAGAGACTATTTGGTTTTGAACCAAAACCTTTTTAAAACAATTACATATATTTTAATGGATTTTAATATATTTTTTGTTTCATTTTAAAATACCATAAATACACCTTTTAACGAAGAATTAGGTTTTGTAAAAGGGTACCCACCTCGCTAGATAGTAATGACCTTTATTTAATTCCAAACATTTATTTTTTCAAAATGTATCTAAATAATAAAGTTCTTAAGTAGGTACCTACATTGTTTTCCACTTTGAAAAAATTGTACCGAAACAAACCTTCCTTTTTTGAATGTGTAATCTGTGTCTAACCAGAGTGGTATATCTATGGGCTAACCTTAATACAACATGGCGGGTTCTTTTTTTTCATACTAATTTTAAAACGTTATTGTAACAGTTTTACATGTGGGATTTCATTCAAACTACTCTTTAAATCTTCCCTTCACTAATAAGAATAAACTGTAATATTTTGTGCAAAATCAGTAGAGTAATTTTCTAGTTATTTTCGAGAAAATTGAGGACAGACAAACAGACAAACATTCTAATTTTTTTTACATTTTACAAAAAGTCCCGATAAACTTCTTTCTCGTAGTTTGTCTAACGGTAGCTTGTTCAAAACTCAAAATTTACATTTTAGGTTAAAATACATATATCTATAAAAAATAATAACATTAAAGAAAACACATGTAAAAAAACCTAAAAGCATAAATATTTCTCAAGAATCTTACTCAAAAATATTTCTGCAAGTATATAAAAAAAAAAAATGTAAACGACAGCAATAAATCGTACACAATATAATATTTCCTCATTATCTAATACAAATAGCTTCTTTCAGCTAGCCAAGTTTTCAATATATTTATCAACTATTATAAATTTATTAACCCTTTTATTTCAGCGGGTAAAATATTTAATCATGTGATCTATATTTGTTTGTATGCTGAGGAACCATTAGTCCTTTAAAATTATCAAATTAATCACTGATTTTTATATATAACGATAAACATTACGAGTATTATGTACTGGTATATAAGATAGAATATCAAAATTGATTAAAAAACAAAATTATTGGACTGGATATTAAAAAAAATAATAGTGGAAATTAAAACTTCAACTAAGATCTACTCTGCATTCCATTGAGTTTCGAAAAGTTGCGTTATTTTGGAATTAATGATGAAGCGATAAAATGTTTTCAGAATTACTTCATGGAGAGTACTCAGAGCATGGTTTGGAGGGATGACAATGAGGCTCTAAAACATTCTTTTGATGTTAAGATAGCGCGAAGGGTACTGCAGGGATCGATACTTAAACTATTGCTATATACGAGTACACAGCTGACATGATGCAATCTATTTCACTCTATAGGTCTCACAATTTCACATGTATGCTGATGACATATTTATCTATTGAAGAAAGTAACGTTCATCTAGCAGTGGATATGGTGAATAGTGACATATGCAGAGTGTGCAGTTGGGCACAAGACCACGTGTTACTTCTCAATCCCCAAATAACTTGCACTACTCGTATATTAATGGGAACTATCAGATTAATACCCACTGCGGCGGGTTTTTGCTGCATTATTGACATTGTACATCCCCGCGCTGATAAAACATAACAGTTTTGAACCCACACAAAAAGGACGCAGTATGTTCATCGTAGTACTAATTGAATTTCAAACCCTTTTGCGTATGGGGGGGAAATTGCCATTTCTGCCATTCGCGTCTACACGGCGATTAAAATAGAACTCTTGGACATCAATACTCTAAGTAAAACAATATCAAGCGTAAGAAATGGAGGGCATTTTGTAAGAATACATAAGACCACTGGTCTGCAAGTTGATGCTGCGCGCAACCTTGGAATGACAATGTACGGTAGGTTGAGGTATGAGGACCATGTTAGAGGTCAAACCACTATTCTCCAAGTTGATGCTGCGCGCAACCTTGGAATGACAATGTACGGTAGGTTGAGGTATGAGGACCATGTTAGAGGTCAAACCACTATTCTCCAAGTTGATGCTGCGCGCAACCTTGGAATGACAATGTACGGTAGGTTGAGGTATGAGGACCATGTTAGAGGTCAAACCACTATTCTCCAAGTTGATGCTGCGCGCAACCTTGGAATGACAATGTACGGTAGGTTGAGGTATGAGGACCATGTTAGAGGTCAAACCACTATTCTCCAAGTTGATGCTGCGCGCAACCATGGAATGATAATGTACGGTAGGTTGAGGTATGAGGACCATGTTAGAGGTCACAGTGGTGCTATTCGGGAATTTTATCTGTTGTATTATATAAAAGATTAAACACTAGTAAAAGTACACAGGATTATTACCAATAGTCTTGTCCTGTCAATATTAGACTATGGAGACACAGAATTTGATGAATTCGAAGGTTCCTACATATCTGTTTGATAAACTGCAGTGGTGAAGTGAATCTCATGCGTACAATAGACCATTTAATTGTTCACCTCAGACATCGAACCGCTGTATTTGAGGGTAGATAAGCTACTTTGAAATGCGATACCAATCTCTATTTGAAGGTCGACATCGCTGCAGTGCTTTAAGAAGTTCTGCAGTGAATGATTGCCGACTGCACAGTTGACATAATAATTACACAACATCATCATTATGTAATAAATAATGAAATGGATACTTCTGCGAGTGATTTTTTAAACGGGTTTAATAAAAGGACGGTTTGTTTGAGTCCACTTTTATTTTTGCATAGTCGACTACTCTCGATTCGGCTGAATAATCTTCAGAACTTAAAATATATTAATTTAATAACAGGAGTGTGCATGTATGTATAGAGGTAAAAATGGGGAAAAGAGAGAAACAATGTTAAGAGGGAGACATCGATATAACAATAGAAACATATAATATAATATACCTAAGTATATAGACGATAGTAAAACCACTTCTTAAAAATTATGTTTTTTTAGATTATTTTTTAAATTTATTTTTAATGTTGAGAGATTTCATATAAAATACGTAACTTTAGCTTCATCTAATTTACAGAGGCACTGCTAAAAATCAGCCCCACTCCGGGTTCCGGAATGTGCAGCTAGGTGATTACTTAAGCTTACTTTGAGGTCAGTAGATTTTAACGCTGCTAACCGATTAGCTGAACCTCTCGGTCAAATAAAGCCGTGTACTATGATCGCGCTTTTCGTATATCTGGCCCGGTTATCCGAAATAAGCTTCTCCAAAATATTGCAACATCTAGAATTTAGCAAAGTTCAAGCGGATCTTAAAAACCATATTGTTTAAAAAATTCTATCCAATATAAAATATAACGTTATTTACATAGAAACTAAAATCAGACGGTTTTTTCTTTTCGTTTTACATAATTTATTTAGTTGCGGTTTTCTTCCCACATAATCCTTGTTGTTAAATTCACTTAGTGTCTACTTAAAACCATCAACATAAAGTCATAAAACATTATTTTGTTATTTTGTTATTTGCACCCTTATACACGATTATTATACCCTTAGCTTATACTACAATGTTATATGATATCTAAAATGCTCACGGAAGTGAGTTTGTTGCTCATAAATATTTTAATATGTTAGTATATCTGTTATTTTTAGATTAGGTGAGTTAGTGTAAAACGCACCCGAGCTGAACCTCCACAAAACTACGCTGTGGAAATTAACTTGTATTATCATTAAAGTTAAGCAGTGATATTTTTGTCAATTGCTAAAATAATATAATTTATAAAAATAGAAATATGTAAAAAACACTTTATGATTATAAACTGAGAGAGTTAATGATTTTAATTTTATACATTTGAATATTGATCCAGAGCGAAAGACACACCCACTATCGTCTTTTTAAGACATTCCAATGCAGTTTGCCATTACTTAAAATGATTTATGTTAACGCATTTATAACTCTATCACCTTAGATGACCTTCAAATCGACGATTAACGACAATTCATTTTTTTTATTTTTTTTATTTCAACTGTCCCCGTTAAACGGCGATTCATGGCACGTTTAGACTGTTGATCTAAGTGCGATCAGCTTACAAGCATAATAATATGACCGTTATTCTGAAATGTAACATTTTAAACATTACTCGAAATAGAATTATAAAGAACTTTTCCCACGTTATTTATAATATTACTATTAAAAAGAATCTTCCATAAGAGATCTAGGAATCACTCTCCATTCTAAATTCATATTCGACGCGCACATTAACAACAATAAGTGCAAATCATTCAAAATGATAGGATTTATTCGCAGAATATGTAAACCATCCAAGAACCCTTAATCAATTACGCTTTACAGCGCCTTAATTAGAAGTAAACTGGAATATGGAAGTTCTATTTGGAATCTTCATTACTACAAATATGAAAACATTGTTGAATCTGTTAAAACAAAAGCTAATAATATTCATATTAAGATTGGTCATGCAAATAAAATAAAAAATTGCGTATCCTTTGTCTGATTATTTTTAATTTGTGTATATTAACTCACTATATATATTACTCACTATGTACGTGTATATTGTGTATATTAGCTCACAGAAAAATTTCTGGCAAAAAAAAACATAAACTTTTCTGTACTTTCGTAGATCTACAGAAAGCATACGACCGAGTTGAACGAAAAATGTTATGGAAGGTGTTGTCCAAGTATGGAGTGAGTACAAATCTTATACAGGCAATCGCATCTCTGTACAAGGGAAGCGTTGCATGTGTTAGGGCAAACGGTGATTTTATGGGGTGGTTTGACATCACAAAAGGTGTTAAGCAAGCATGCGTAATGTCACCGTGTGACAAAATGAGTAGTCTGCAAGTATGTTGCCTGTTATATGCTGATGATGCGGTGCTGATTGTTAGCAGTATTGAAGATCTACAGTCCCTCGTATCTAGAATGAACGAAGTATGTATGAAGAATGAGCTAATGATGAATGTAAATAAATCCAAAGTCACGGTGTTTTAAGGAGACACTACGAAAACAGTGTGTAATATAGTTGTGAATGATGAATACTTGGAGCAGGTCGATGAGTTTGTGTATATGAGAAGTATGTTTACGAGAGATGGAATGACTGATAGGGATATTGAAAGAAGGATGAATGCAGGAAACTCCATTAACGGGGGACTGAACGCGGTTGGCGCAAGCAAAAAGTTGTCCAAAGAAACGAAGCTAGCCGTCCACAATGGAGTGCTGATACCAACCCTGTTGTATGGCAGTGAGGCATGGAACTGGCAGAGGAAAGATGAAAGTAGAATGAATGCTGTAGAAATGACATCTCTGAGTCGAATGTGTGGTAAAACCATGTATGATCGTGTGAAAAATGTTGAGATTCGTAAAGAATGCAAGGCGGATATAAGCATAATGAGAAGATTACGAAAGGGAAGCTTAGATGGCCTGGGCATGTAGAGCGAATGAACGAAGAAAGGAGTATAAGGAGAATATATGACCCGAATGTGAATGGAAGAAGAAGCCGGGGACGCCCGAGGGAGACATGGCACGATCAAGTGAATCAAATACTCGAGTCGGGCCATGTCAGAAGTCGGAATAACAGAAGAGAATGTATGAGGCGTTGTATGAATGTGAATGAAGCAAGAAGTGTATGCCAAGATCGAGTTGTTTGGCGGTCCACCCTCTTTGCCTACCCCTTCGGAGAAATGGCGTGATGGTTAGTTAGTTAGTTAGTTAGTATATTAACTGAGTTTTTATAACTGGATTGTTCTCACGTATGTAAAAAAACCAAGTGTAAATAAATAAATAAATATTCTTCTTAACGGATCATATGTTGATCAAAAGCTGAAAAGGGCCGAGGATAAGTGTTTAGTTGGTACCGTTAAAAAACAAGAATTAAAAAAGGGAACTGATGTTCTATTTGATGGTCACCAACCGTGATTGAGTTTGAAACCCGCTTCGCTTTGACTTATTTTTATTTATTATTTAAATGTCCAGAGGACTTTTACATAGAAAAAAAATGAATAATGCAATATCCACAAAATCAATATTAACATTTATAACAAATAAGTATATAATTTAAAAAAGTTGTAGTTAAAAATTATTTATAAACGTGGAAATAATTCCTTCATACTTTTTTTGAAATTTGCATTCTTTGAATTCTTTCTAAATTGTGAATACGTATTTTGTAGAAGGGCGACCATAATATGGAATTATGTTCTATCAGACTTCTAACTAGGGACATGTACAACCATTTTATTAATTGTAACGATCCAAAATAAATATTTTTATTAACATAAATTCTAAAGTCTTCATACCCTTATTTTCAATTGGTTGAATGTGAGCAGTGAAATTTAGTTTCTCATCCATTATAATATCGAGATTTCTCATTTCCGTAACTTTTTTCTAGAATTATTTGATTTACTGAATCGTCAAAAAAGAGAGACGTTTTTTTCTGGAAAAGGTTAGAGACTTGATACTACTCTTCCCCGTTTACTGCCACTCTTGTACTTCCTTCAGCATCGCAGCATTATATGGATCCACTCGCTCCTGGCCATAATTGGTTGGTCTTTACTTTAAATTGTTATTTTTTAATCTTGGATGAACTCTTTTAACTCAGTAGTAGGTCTTCTTAAGGGAATTTCTGTATTATTGGAGAATACAAGTTCTATTTTCAATTTCTTAAAAAATTATTTATTTCATAAGTGCTTACGAATTAAGTTCAACTCTGACATGGAATCTGTGTTCAGTTTATTTTTTATTCTTCTCGTAAAACTGCATAGTTGTAGAATGAAAACGAATCGTGGGACGTAATAAAAATATGGTTTTCCCAGTGAGATCATATTTTATCTATCCATATATGTAAAAAATAATGTTTTTCTGTATATTTGTTCGAAAATTACTTAACCTTTTTCACTGAAAATAGCACAATTTGTTCTTATTAGAGCTGTGAAGGTTTTGAGAGTAGTTTAAATGAAATCCAACATTTAAAACTGTTACGTTACGTTTTAAAATTAGTATGAAAAAGGGTGAACCCGCCATGTTTTATTTAGGTTAGCCCATTGATATATCACTCTGGTTAGCCACAGACTACATATTCGAAATAAGGTTTGTTTGGGTAAAATGTTTTCAAAATTGAAAACATAAGTAGGTTCCTACTATTTACAACTTTTTTATAATTATACCATATTATATAAAAAAAAATTTGCAATGAAATAAAATTTTTATATGAATGTTTATTTGTTTCTTTGTTTAGATCGCTGTCGCTAGTCCGGGTACACAACAGCTAGTTTACTATGAATGTTAGATTTCTAATCTAGGAAGCCCCCTCACGTAGATTATTGTAGAAGCAATTGCCGAAGGACACGGAATTTCTAGAAGGAAGATCAAAGTTGAATGTGGTTAGTAAAAATGAGATCTTCGAGGCGTATTTGTGATCAAACTATGTCAGATCGGATTGTTAGTGAGAACAATAAAATTACGACGTAATTGGATTACTTACCGATATAAGAAAAATTAATAATATGAAGCAATGAACGGTTCGACGATCGATAATGGATTTTCTGTTTTTTTATTTTTTTTATTATTTGAGGTGAAAACACATACATAGATAGTAAAATTAAAATAACATGCAATATCTGGAGAACTCGCTTGCTTCCTAGCTATTTCTCACTCATTCATATGCTACAGATAAATAAACCTTTAAAATAATATTGAGAAAGAATTTTAAAAAGTGCACACCGCTTAAATAAAATAACAGAAGGTAAATCAATTTTACAAATAATTTTAACAAGAATTTAAAGGGAATAAAATATTAAATACAGTATTGTACAAAAAAATTATAAAAAAGCACACAACGTGTAAACACTTTCGATAAAGGTTGTTTGTTTATTAAAAATAATGAAAACAGCTATCAATTTTATCTTAAAAGTACTGCGTATGTCAAAGAATGTGTCGGAATCCGTCGAAGTTTGAATTTGATTGAATAACTCGCACATTCTTCTGATTGGTTCCCTGACACCAGCATTTGTGCCCGTCCGGCTAATGTGAAATAAGTCGTTAAACGTAGTTGTTCTGGGTGTTATTTTAAAGTTTATTAATTAGAGTAAGGTAGGACAGTCGATCGTGTTATTATTGTGGGTCAATAAAACAACTAAATCACAATGTGATCGGTAAAGCATTATACAGCACGGAGCCACATCGAGAGTCTGAACAACAGAATTAAAAAATTCACGAATCTTGACGAAGTGTTTGAGAAATATGTAAATTGTAGATTCCAGGACAGAGCCGTTTGGCTTTTCATCCTATCTGTTTACGCTGGTGAAGAAATTATTTAATGTAAATATACATAAGGATTCAACATAAATTTCTAAGTTATATTAAATATGAACTTTGATTACGTATTGAAACCATAAATTACAATTACTTAATGAAAGAATTAAAATTATTAAAACACAGACAGAACAATTGTTTCTGAGTTAACTTATATTCTATAAATTGTAATGGTATTCTAGAGATATTTGAATTAGTTAGCATAATTAACTTTAATATTCCAACTACTGGAACAAAACAACTGTAATAATAATTTCAGGACTGAGACATTCAATAACTCGCTTGTACCCAGACTTCACACGGAAGGTAATTACTTTTCAGATATAGTGGATGTGTTTAACTGCGCGGAATGCAAATACCAAAAGACTATAATAACATACGTCATCAACATTTATTAAGAAGATACGTGTATAGAACATAAGTATGGGAAAATGTGTCCTTGCGTTTTGTATATTCGTTTTTCTTGCCAATTATATAAAATTATACACACAATGTTATTGTTGAATTTTTTTTGTTAGACACATTAAATATTTAGTTGTTGTATTTCGTGAGAACGATCTATTCTATCGATGTACCTACTATAACATGGTTTACACCTGTGTCAGTATTTTAATTTAAATTTTATAACAAAATATGTAAAATCCCCATAGGGCGTATACAATATAATAAATAAATAACTTCCTCGTCTCCCTTCTCCCCATCTCCTATCTTCAGCAGAACAAGACATCTCAATCAGCGATCCCATATTTCCACCGGCTCTGGAAAATTCGGATCAGTTGGAATTTTGTGCGGTATTTAAATTTAAAAAGTCCGTCTTGATGCTTCGTCTTCAACAAGATACATTCTTTTGAATTATTAAAATGTACCATAAAAATATGTACTTCGATCGGATTAACGTCAAACCTTTTACAATCTCGAAGATGAGCTTTGAAGACCGGTAACGGCCGCCCGAACTTTAAGGAGAATCTCAAAGCTTTCGTTTGATCCGACTCTGAATACATTCGATCACAAGTAATACAACAAAAGGAGAACTACAGATGTCTGAGGCGGAGAAAATACTCGCCGGTGAAGCGTAAATCTCGACATGCAAATAGAACTTTCCAAGAGACATTCGCTTTCACAATAATATAACTGCGTCAAATGGGTGCGGCATTTCTGGAAAATAATGTACAATGTCGCCTTTTGATGCTATTTGATTTATACGAACTGTAAAATTGTGCTCTATTTTGTCGACTTCCGCGGCTGAGTGGTTAAGATCTCCGGCAGAAGGATCCAGAGATCTCAATTTATATGTTTAATTTCACATACAAATTGTATATAACACAATCTGTTCTCTTTCCAGAGTGGAAGAGTGTCGCCCTGATGAAAAAACAACATTCAGGATCGAAACGTTGCTTTAAATAGTTTAACCCATATTTTGTAATCAGGGCCCTAATTCCGATACTTTTTAAGGGTAAGGCATTGTCCTTATCCTTAGTGTTAAATATATTTTGCTTATCTGTGAATACGGTTTTTTTTTACATGAATATTCTACAAGAGTCCCAACTGCTCCCAACCGTCTGGAGCCGGTAAGACTATGGCATCCCCAATTGGGGAATGTTGTGAAGCTGAAGGCATTGGAGAGGAGAAGGAGAAGGAGAAGAGGAAGGTCGGGAAATATCTGGCTATTCAAATCTGGTCACCAAACACGGCTAAAAGCCATTTCAAATAACGTTTCAATTCTGATTGGTGGTCTTTCACTTGGGCAATACTGAGAGTATCTTCCACTTTAGGACATGCGCAAATATGCAAAATATTATTTATAAATGAATTAATTGTGAAACAGCACAAACTAATGAAATAAAATTTACTTGCCCACGCCGGGATTTGAACACGCGACCTTGGGATTCGTAGTCTAGAACCTAACCCCTCGACCATGGAGACCGTCGATTACATCTTCAGACATTAATAGTTATATTTTAATAGAAGTATGTGTTTTAATTATCAGAGTATTATTAAACAAATATTGGTTCATCTCAGATATCTTCAATACGTCTAGTTTATTATTACATTTACGTTTATTGTAATTTTCGGATTTTAAATCACTTTTGTCTGACATTTCGGATGTTTAATTTACAATAATCGCAATTTTGTTAACTTGGTTAATTTAATAGCATTTTATGCGGCAAATAACTCTCTAAATAATATTTAAAAGGAATACTTTTTTCAGTACTGAGTTTTTCAATTGTTTTCTTGTTTTTTTGTTGTTGTTATTTTATGGCTTTCACCCATTAAGGGCGACTTTGGCCATGTTTAATGAATTAAATTTAAATTGTAGAGGTTTTTTGTTTTAAATTAGTCTTACGTTTAAACAAAATATAATTTTGGATAAATAAAATTGAAGCAAATAAGTTACAGTCTATATATATATATATATGTGTGTTTTTAATCCTCAAAGACTTAAATTTTTATGCAATTTTTATAATTCGATGGTACCGCAAAAGCAGTTAAGCAAGCAGTATTTATGCTCAAGGACAATGCCTTGTCCTTAAAAATAACCGGAACAGACCCCAGATCTGAATAGCCGGATACTCCCCAAGTAATCACTTCCTCTTCTGACTACCTTCAGCCTTAGGGAATGTCATAGTTTCACAGACTCTGAATAATTGGCATCCTTGTGCGGTAATCATGTAATTTTTTAAAAGTTCAATGTTGGTGCGGTAAAAATATGTATGTTTTTAACGTCCGATGTAGTTTTTAAACATTTTAATTCACCCCTCGTTGCATAAATACTTACTTTGTTGTACCTCTACAAACTATTAAATTAATATATTAAAACAATAAGAATGATGGTCGTTTTAAGTTAATCACACTTCGTATCTTCGGACCATGTTTTATGGTTTCGCGGCAGATCTGATCCAATAATAGGAAAATCTAACGGATGTGGTATTGACTTCCATTGCAAAAGTACATTGACTTACTGTTAATTAACACAGAGCAAAGCAATGGGAGCACAGGAAGTGAGCCTGGCTTTTGAATTGCGCCAGATGCGGTGATAGGGAATGAATGAAGCAATGCGCCAAGTGTTCAGATCAAGTTGCCGACAGTCCAATAACCTCGGGGGACCGATAGCGACAACTTTAGCCGGCTTACTTAATGTCGTCGGTAAATAGAAACATTACCTCAACCGCATTACCATTATAGATTGCGCTAATAGATTGATCGAGACAAGCGCTTGCTTTAATACCGCTCAGAATATATATAAATAAAAACGAATGTATCCTCGAAAATTAACCGATTTCGATGAAAATAGCACAGTTTGTTCTTATTAGTGCCGGAAAGGCTTACAGAGTAATTTGAATGAAATCCAATGTGTAAAACTGTTGCTATAACGTTTTAAAGTTAATACGAAAAACATTAAAACCGCCATGTTGTATTAAGGTTAGCCAATAGACATACCACTCTAGTTAGCCACAGATTACATGTTCAATAGAAAAAGGTTTGTTTGGTAGAATAATTTAAAAAATTGGAAAACACCAGTATTTTGAAAAAATAATTGTTTGAACTGAAATAAAATTTTAAAATGAATGTTTCTTTTTTTATTTGTTTGGATAGTAATAATTATCACACGGCATTTCTATTGCTGCCAAATCAATTATCAAATAACTTAATTCCAAAAAATACAAGTAATTTCGAGCAAGACATGTCAGATTATTATAACAGTATTATTATAACAATTCAAATGTTTAATTAACCAGAATTATGATATAAACGGCTTAAACAATATTATTCAGAAAACAGTTATAATCATATTTTTTAAATTAATCTGAAGTATTTTGCTTATACCACCGTTTAAAAATTAAATATCAACATATTAAACAGCGATGTAAACAAAATAATTGATATTTATTTTATTAATAATGACGCCACAAAATTATTTGAGTTCTATTGAAGTAATTATATTTGTATTATGTGTTATGCTCAAGATACCAGTGTGAATCAATAACAAGAAGAACAACTACATACGAGTTATATCATATGTTACACTAATATGTATCATGTTTGTTTTCTGTTATTTTAAAACCTTATTTACTTTCTGTTTTGCGCATAAAATCATGTAAAATTTAAAAAATACGTAAAAGTCCATCATGGCGTTAATAATTAATTAACAGAAAAAATATTCCGAAAAATTCTACAAAAATAAAGTCAATTTGATCGTCTTAGATAAAACTCTAAGAAACAGATGTGCGAAGAGAGATTAGGCCTTCTAAGAAGTGAGATTTCCTATTGGCTTCAGATAGTCACGCCAAGAGGCGTCTGTCGAAGCGATAAGTTTACGGCCAGCCCAAAATAGAAGAGAAAATGTTAATGCTGATAAGAAACATCTTAATATTTCAGAAAGTCTTATATTGCAGCAAATTCGTAATGACGCCTTATTCGTATAAATATTTTTATTTATTTATCTATTTTACATTTTTTATTGTTCCCTACTACGCTAGCTTGGCCCGTGTTGTAGCAAGTAGTCCATTTCTTTTCGTGGTAAAGTCAAATAAAATAATCTATTTTGTGAACATAATAACATGCGTAGTATACTTTACATTATCTAATATAATTTATTTTAAAAAAAGTAATTATACATTCCTGTACTCTAAAAAAATAAAAATATTATATATTAAAAATTTTGATAAATGAATTAAAATTTACATTGTATTCACCACCTTAGTAATATATACATATAAACATGTTTCGAAAGCGATACTTTCCTCATCAGAAGTAAAAAATAATAATGTCAAATATAGACAAATGATAAACATAGAACACAATAATGCAAGAATAAAAAAATTATAAACATAAACAAATATGTATTGCTTAAAGTAGGTAAATAATTAATGAAAAATGTTAATAAAAAAATATTATAGAACATTGAAAAATAAATTTAAAAAAAATTATTAACATTTTTGACTAATTACGTACCTACTTTAATCAATATTTATTTATGTTTATAATTTCTCTATTCTTACATTATTGTTTTCTATGTTTATCATTTGTCTCTATATAACATCTCTGGAAAGGATCTCTTTCGAAACATATTTATATGTATATATTAATAAAGTGTTGAATACAAAGTAATTAATTCATTTATTAATAATGACGTCACAAAGTGAATACCAATCTTTTCAAGTAATTACAAAAAATTAATATACTCATTACAGTCCCATTACAGACCAACACGAAAACAACACAGATGAAATTAATTAAAGTATGAACAATAATTAAAAATAATACTAGTTTATAATCATTTTAAATAAATATACGAACAGACTAAATCAAATCTACACATCAAGTAACTCCTATGAAAGTTAGGAGAATATGCTCGAATGCTGCTTTTCATGCTTATAAAACTTTTTTTTTTTCAACAATAAGAATTTCCAGTAAATTATACAAAACAATGCCTGAAAATGTACATACTAGTCGCCTTCAGGGGAACCAATCTTAACAATAAGCCTTCCATTGATGTGCTTGGTGTAACCAAGTGACCAGCTCAGGTATGGGGGCTACATCGAAGTCAAGTTAGCTTCTCAGAAGCTGGCCGTAATATACAGGGCCAGCAGATACTTTAATAGTGCTCAACTGCTAACCCTGTACAAATTGCAAGTGTGCCCCGCTCTAGAATTTGGCAGCCACCACTGGTCTGGAGCCCCAAGATACATGAAAACTCTTGACTCTGTATAGAAACGGGTGGTCCGCTTCATAAATTCCTCTGTCTTAACAAATGGATTGCAATATTTGGAGCATAGACGTTAGGTCCGAATGCTGTCCTTGTTCTATCGGAAATCTCAATAGAAGATGCTCCAAAGAACTTGCGTCATTGGTCTGTTGGGCACAGGTGCATAGTCAGGAAATACGGCATACGCCGGGTCGCTTCTCTTACGACTCGTTCTTGTGTTCAACAGCTCGGCTATGGAATGATTTTCCGACCTCTCCATATAGTACCCACAAAGGTGACATAGGATTTGAGGGAAATTATATCCAGCAGCTACTCTCGTGTAGAGTTACCGTTCAAAAGACTTTTTTTTTAAATGTAGCCGAGTACGTTGTAAGAAAATACATTCTGTTTTGAATCTCTTGGATCCCCATATACGAGTATATAAAGCGTTTTAGTATGAGTTCGGAAAGGATGATCTTAATAGATCAAACGTGTGATACCACAGTACCTAACGAATGTTGCATAATATATCACCTCTATGTAACAGCGCAAAAAGAACGGTGAGCTATTGACCTAGGGGTAGATACTAACCTCGTGTTGCCGAACGATATTGAATAACGGATTAGGGGGATGCGGACGAACCCTGAAGAAAGCGATAATAACCTATGATAACAAATATGCATCGCAAATAATTTTCATCGCTTTGAATGCATTGGGCAAAGGAATTATCCATGTCTTTCATCACTAAGACACGAATTTCTTGGTGTAGGTATAGGTACTATAAATCGTTTGAAATTATTTTCTCAATAATTTTTTTTATTTATTTTTTAATTAATATAAATCAAATTTAATTACTTTTTTATCAAGTTCTGCAAGTATTTTAGTTTCTTATTATTGTGACTAATGTTTCGGCGTTGAAGGCCATTTTAAAACTGTCCTTGAACATTTAAAGGTTGAAAAAGGTTTTTTTTTAAATCTGAAATACTCAGAACTTAATAATCAATATTACTAAATTTAAAAAAAATAATAATTTATGGAATTCCGCAAAATTTAACACAAAAAATAAATAATGAATTAATTTCCACTAACAGCATGAGTGCACATTGTTAGATGTAGAATAGCGATACTAATAAAATATGCTTTTTTTTCATATTCATTAGACATTACAGATATATACGGCATTACATAAATATCTTCATGACCTTCAGGTACTTGACGATTCTCGTCTTATCATTTGTCAACCCTTACCCCACTTTTTCAATCTCAAAACATTACCAATATTTAAATTCTATCATTTCATTAACTTCTGGTAGTTGGGACGCTTGCGCGCTTATAAAACAAACCATGGTTACCATCATGAATGGAGGCGTTTTGATTTATTATGTTCAAATAAGAAACATTGCATAATACAACTCGCAAATATAATTTTTTTAATTTATTATAATAAATTAGTGAAGCTTATAAACCTCATTGCAATATGTAACCATAGAAGAAGATAATATTAACAAATCTCAATGAAACATGAAAGAGAAAATTTCTAAAAAAATAAAATCAAACTTTAAAAACCGAGACTCAAACACAGATCCTCTTTGAGCTATTGAGATCCAATCATTTTCCGTCGTTTACATCGATCTTATATCACAATTTTAGGAGTTATTAAGTACGACAATTATTAAATTTCAATAGGCCAATTGGTAGAGACGCCAACCCCGGTAAGACTAAAGGATCTGGGATCGAGTCCCAGTTGCGATCGTTTCGTTTTTTCTGTGTCTATGTGTTTCATGTTTCATCGCGTTTCGTTAATATTTTCTTCCCCGTATTCTATTTGGGTCAGAACCTAAAGCTTGAATAATGCGCATCCTGGTTCCCTTGTTCCGAGCTGCCCCAGCGGCTCCCAATCATTGCTTTCCAGCCTCTCCTAGCACAGCATGTGGTGTTACTTTCTCCTAGTTATTAAAAATACCCACTTGAAATAAGGATAATCTTGTTTCGTGTGCTCTCAACACAAAGATAAAACCATTTAATAATTTAATTGTCTCTGACAAACAACAATACAAATATCCCAGCATTAGTTAATTCTTTGAAGCAATCAACTGTCGCTGTAACAGGTGTCGTAGTCGTTCTTTTATTTCCCCCGGCGCAGGGTTGCCAGACAAAGGGGAGTTCCCCACCCCGCTTCTGCCGCAACCACCGCCGTACTGCCGCCCTACTCCCGCCCTAACTGCCGGCCGACGTGCCGCCCGCATACAAACGAGCTGCGGGCCTCGCAGTACGTGATCTGATCTGTCATTCGCGGGGGCCACCCCAAAGTGGGCAATAAGACCAGCCCAGCGATGGTGCGGGGTTCGGGCGCAGTTAGAAACCCAACAGTGAGTTATGCGTGCGCAAGGAGTAAGGGGACTTCATGTGTTGCCAATTGCCAAGCGTCGGAGAACCCAAGACCGGCGGAGGAGAGGGATGGTAATTGACCATAAACACTGTAATTATTTGAGCTAACGACAAACTCCCTTTGACTGCTTTTGAGAACATTACGAGTATAACGGATTAGCTTTGTAACCTATATCCTGTCAAAAATATATTCTGTAGTTAAAATTATTTATTTTTTTAATCATTGAAGATAATATTAATAAATTGTATGAAACACAAAATACATAGAAAATAAAAAAGGTAACGGTCGCATTTGGGAATCAAACCCACGACCTCTCAGTCCATCTGGGACCTTTGCTCTAACCAATTGAGCTAAAGCCACTGTACGGGACGTGTAGGATCCGCAAAAGAAAAAAGAGTGTAAATATTTAGGCACCGGCACACAGGGAAGCACGAATATTGTGTTTTGCGAATCCCCTTGACAAAGGCGTTTGGTAGTTTCCCAATGGAGATGTTGTCGCTCCGAGCGTACTTGACTTATGGTACCAGCCAGTATGGTCGGTCGTTGGAAGTAGCGGGTGGTGACGTCAGCCATTCAATTTAAGAACTGCTAAAATCATCTTATTAATTAAATTAATTCCCATACACAAATTATTATAAACAGTCAAAAAATAATTTTGTTTGATTTTGGGGCAATAAGCCGTATCGCATACCCAGGTGGATGCTGTCCTTCCTTAGCTAACATTTCAAATAGAGTCTATCTCACATCTACCTAGATGATAAACACTGCAAGGCTGTCTGGATGGCTGAGCAGTGGAAGCATGACCCATAAACAATACATTCTTACTAAATGCGCTTAAAATACATTAACCCTAGAAGACAGAAGAAAACCCTAGAAGACAGAAGAAAACCCTAGAAGAAAAATAACCGATTTGAATTTTTTATTTTAAATTATTTCAGTATCATGCTGTTGTGAAATCATGAATCAAATCAACTTCAAAGAACCTTATCGACCTACTCGGCAAAATATATTATTCTGCAACAATAATTTCGGGACTAACTACCAACTACATGTACTCATTTCTCGCCTACATTCACTTGAAACAAATTCACCTTCAGTATAGCTAGTATAGATACATTTAATGCAAGTTTCACCATGTTTAAAAGATACTTGAATGATATTTTTACGTAGAATTATATAGGAGCATCGCATAGGAGCTATAGCATATTTTTTCTTATGATCATATCTATCTACAATCCAAAAACTTTTTTCTCCTCTGCATCATGCACTGTATTATGTATTATGCAGTTTTATATTATGTATTACACATATTTTTATGTTTTCCGAAATCTAAAAATGACTTGCCTTTTTTCACTTTGTCATTTACTTGTATAATATTATGCATCGTGTACATCTGACTAATACAATTTTAAAGTTTTGTGTTATCTGTAATTCAAAAACTTTTCGCTTCTTTATTGTCTCTGTTTCTATTATTGTAAAAGATAAATGTTTAAATTATTTAAAAGCCCATCGAGGTATCAGTAGATAAAAAGACGGAGTCTTAACAGAAAAATGAACCATGATAATTAACAATAAAAACTACATAAAGCAACATTTGATTTAGATGGAATGTGTATCACCATAACAGCACTGAGGGTAGAAGGCTAGCTGGTGGGCAATTACTCCATATTAGATGTTATATTCAACTAGCTGAAGTACCTGGTGTTACTCGGGCTTATTAATAGTTTTATAATCCCTAACCCTACTGTTACCCCTACTTCTACTCCTACTCCTACTCCCTACCCCTACCCAGTAATTTCCTCTTATTTTAAACGTCAAGTGTTTAAAATTTCATCAAGATGTACAAATATTTGGCTTAAAGGGTGAGAACGGAGGATGGTTTTTCGAAATCTCATGTAAACAGTGACCCTTTTTTGGTTTTGTATCTCAAGTGTGCAAAATTTCATCAAGCTAGGAATGAAACTGTGGATTTGTATACAAAAGAAACATACACCGCCCGCCCGGGAGATTCTTCTTTATATCATAGAATATAGAAGAAGAAGATAGATGGCGGTATGCTCACATTCTTCTGATGGGAAATGGATGCACTCTGCGATGCGGTGGAATTGAAGAACGTTCTTACGTTCGACATAGCTTGTCAGCAAACGCCGACCTTGGCTGCAGCACCAATTATTTGTTTTTTTTGTGAATACCTCAGAAGAGTCCCAACTGCTCCCAGCCGTATGGAGTCAGTGGGACTACGGCATTAAAATTGGGGTACGTTGTGAGATTGAGGGTAGTGGGGAGGTGAGAGAGATGGGCAGGAGAATGGTGGGAAAGTACCTGGCTATTCAGATCTATCACCAAACACGGTGTAAAAACTCTGGTACCATCCACGAGCGGCGGCAGTTTAAAAGATGGGAAAGCACGTTGGAGCGCCAGTGTAGAGGGTTAGAACGGCAGCCCCCCAAGTTGGAGCCAGTGTAAAAAGGGTACCGGCCCCACTCTAGGGCGGAAGTGTAAGAAGTTCAGGTTTTGACTCACCTTGAGGCAGACGTCGGAGCGTCTGACTGATGGTTTACCTAGGGTAGCTCACTAGGCGGAACATGCAATCTCCTATCCAAGGATCGTGAGTCGGCTGCTGCCTCAGATGTGCCCAGGGACAACAGGTACTTGAAATACCAAATTAAAGATATGCGTCTTCGATCCAGGGTTTATTACGGGAGACCAATCACATTTTATACATAGGGTAATTATACACAAATCTCGACATTATACATCCTAACTTATGGGTCAAATATCTCTCTCTCTCTCTCGTGAATCTAGAATTGGGCATTTTCTACTAGAATACCGTTAAATTATAGCACAGATAAAGAGGGTTCAAATACAACTTACGTGGGACCATCGGTCTGGAGTGGAAACAACTTTCAGACAGGAACAGCGTCGACACTATAGTTCACTAATCTGGTCCGTTATTTGGAACCTGATACAGGCACCCGATTAACAGTAGTTAGGGCCTTCAAAAAGTACCTGAAATTTATGTGTTTCACGGTTATTCTCGTGCAAAATAAAAACGTGCGTTCTGGGCACGCTACGAAAACAGACGCCATTGCAAGTGGCGTGGGTGCGCCGGAGCGCGTCTGGTTCTTATAACCTCTGCGTACTAATGCCGGTCTCTTTCTGAGGCGTGAGCGACGCGGTCACGCGAGAGCATGTCGCTGGCTTGCGGAATTCTTGCCCTTCCGGAAACGGTACCAAATCAACTTCGCGGACTTTTTAACGAAGAGCTAGATGCATTTTAGTATTGAATTACGTTACGTAACAACGGCTAAACCCATTTCAAACAACGTTTTGATTCGGAATGGTTGTCTTTCATCAGGGCGATACTGGGACTTCCACTCTGGTGAAAGTGTGAAATAAAAAAAAAGTATTTTTTATACAGTTTTTAATAACTACCTATCATTCAACGAGTCCATATCCTGAGATTGAAATTTTTTTTATTCAACTTTTTTTAAACACTTGTTCCAAGAGTAAAGGATAATGCAATCTCTAAATTCAGAATTCTTTCACGTGACCGGTATAAATATTTCACAATGTTTAAAATATTCCACGCAACATAAAAATAAAATACAACATCAATGTGTTCCTTTATTTTATTCGTGGAACGTGTTGTTCTTTTCTATTTCAATTCCAGAAAAAAACATGCTTTAAAGCCCATTGAGGCTTTATGGTCATGTGCAGGTAGCAGGTAGGGATAGGAGTAGGGGTAGGTTCGCGAATACTCTCGGTTGGGTTTGAACAAATTTAACAACCTTCCCGGCTTGGTATTATTTTACGTCCGGTTCAATGACCGACATCAAAATAACTTATTGAGCGTTCAGTTTTCGTGAAACAAGGCTTACAGCCATGACCCGAAATTGAGCGGTGTTCTGCAGAGAGGAGCCGAATGACAACATTAAGAAAAGTAATAAAAACACTTTTGTAATTGTATTATTCGTTTCTTTGTTTTCTTTTATCATACCCCACGAAAATGAGTCAAATCCAACCAGGTGTTTATCATAGATATGAATCACGTACCTAACAGATATTTCGTTTTTTTACTGAAGGGATAAACAGATGAAAGTGTTCTGTGGGCATGTGTGTGTGGGCGAAGTAAGGTAAATTTTTTCTTACTATTGTGAAATATACAAATATTTTCTAAAACCGAATTTCTTCCTTGAACAATTTAAGATTCTGTTGGTCTCGCTTCGTGAGATTTTCTGTTTAGTCGTTTTTTTATTGAAGCGATAAACAGATGAAAGTGTTCTGTGGGCATGTGTGTGTGGGCGAAGTAAGGTAAATTTTTTCTTACTATTGTGAAATATACAAATATTTTCTAAAACCGAATTTCTTCCTTGAACAATTTAAGATTCTGTTGGTCTCGCTTCGTGAGATTTTCTGTTTAGTAGTTTTTTTTATTATTTATTTGTGTGGTTTTTCGTCATTTTTTTTAAACATTGAGTTGTATTAACTTTTAAAGAAGGCATCTAAGGTTTTTAAGTAATAATTATTATTCTGATTTTGCAAACTATGTATTGGAAATAAATAATTTATTTGACATAAATAATGGTTTAAATTTTTTACATTCAAATACATCTTGTTTTCAAATATATTGATTTTAAATTTTATAAATTAGAAAAAGTGTTAATATTCAATTAAACATTATTAATAATCAAATATTATTGTTAAATTGTGATAATGTTATTAACATATATATTTTTAAATCTATTATTAATTTCTTTTGTATACCTTGGTAATTTAGTTATTTTATTTAAAATTAAAATAAAAATATTTTTTTTTTAATATTTGTTCATGTTTTTAAATATTTTCTTAATAATTATCTATACTTGTCATTATTTTTAGTAGGTAAATTGTTTATCCTGAAGAGGGGAGCTTTTCTCTTCAAACATCTAGATATTTATATATTAAATACAGTGGTTTTAAACAAAGTAATTGTTACTGATTTAATAAATTTTACTAGACAAATTTATTTTTCGTCATTTGAAGAAAAAATACAAAATATATTATAATACATCTCGCTTAGTGTCTTTCTCATTACAATAACTGAAACCTGCTTTGTATTATTGATTTGATGTATTATGCTATTCTCCTAACAATATTAAATTCTAAAACTTTTAAAAATAGACCCCTCGCGGCTACGTAATAAATACAGGAGCCATTCAATTTGTCTCGTTTTGTTATGAGTGAAGTCATAACTTACAATCCAGTTAACTCGATTTGTGACATGGCACAATCAACCTTTTTTGAATACTTACTGTAAACTGTGCTCGGTGCAGTTATTTCACATACATCAACATCAGGTTTGATTAAAAAATAATGGATGGTTTTTCGCTACTCGGCATCTGTTTGACTGGTAGAACCGACAATTGTAGAGAATTAACCAATCGAAAGGCTATTCATATTTATCTAAGTCTCGGGCTTCTAGACTTTCAAAAGAAAAAGAAAATTCGGAATATAAGACACATACTCGTATAACGTGTCATTAAAAATATATATATTTTAACACTTCAGAATTTGTACAAATAGATTAATATTTTTGAACAACGCTCAATAATTCGTCACTTTGGTTGGTTAGGATTCTAACTGACATATTTTGAAAAAATGGCTTTTGAATGCAAAATCATTTCTTTTGCTCATTTCTATAACGTAAATAATTTTCAAAGCCATCTGTGCAGTATTTTCGGAGATACTTGTATGACGAAGTCCTAAAATCAATCGTCATATTGTATGTATCTTGTACAATCGTCATATTGTATGTATCTGACAGTTTCTAGGTGCAGTCAAATTCGCCACTTTGGTTGGATGGGGTTGTGATTTCTCCTTACTTTGTTCTGAGATATGAGAGACAAAAGCAATTTTCCATATTCTATTTAACAATTTATGAATTTGGGGATCAATCTTGTCCTTGTGTTCTTTTAAAACATTGATTATAATATACATATCTATGAAGTTTTTTTTATAAAATTACAATAAATAAAAAAATAAAAAATAATAATTTTACATAAAATCTAATTCTTACCTATTCCATTATTTTCTATAATTTATACCATAAAGGTAACATGTTTTAAAAAAAATATTCTGTATTCTTTTATTCCAATTATTCGTATTTCTGGCACGAAAACAAAACAAACTTCTTGAACAAGGTTCCAAATGTAGTTAGAACCTTAGGAAATTAATTATTATACCCTAACTGGTTGCACACTGTTCTATTTTCCAGTTTAGGTATGTTCTAAAACAGTAATTATACGTCCTATTTATTTTTTTCTTTTAGAATATGTTAAACTAAAATACTTCACACAAAATTGAAACTCAAATTAAACAATGTTAAATAGATTATGGGAAATCGTCTTTGCAAACTTCGACACCTCATATCTCAGAACTAGGTAAAGTGAAGTTAGAACCATGTCTAACCAAAGTGACGAGTTGTGTGTGAACCCCAAAAATTCTTAATAATTTAAGACGACATCAGCTTATAATAAAATATTATAGGTAGATTGAACTACATGTGGTGTCATATTGGTTTCTAAAAATGCATGTTTACCTGAAACATACGTTTTTAGGCAAACATTAAATTTGTCATTTTCTAACAATTTAAAGATATGCCTTTTTTATTTATTAGAAACCCAAAAAAATATTTATATAAAAGCATCATACATAAAATATCACATATATATACATACATAATATATCACATATACGAGGTGTGTTCAAAAGAAAAGGTGAATTTTGAATTTTTTCGAAAAGTATTTATTTATTCATCAATATCCATTTTCTTCCCTTCAAAGTAATCCCCCTCAGATATTTATGCCACTTATGCCAGCGCTTCTTCCAATTCTCGAAGCACTTCTGGAATGCGCTTTTCGGTATGGCCATCAGCTCGTTTTTCGATTATGACTTTATCTCATCAATTGTGGCAAAACGCTTTCCTTTGATCTCTTTAGTTTCGGGAATAGGAAAAAGTAGCAGGGAGCCAAATCTGGTGAATACGGTGGTTAAGGCATAATTACGGTGTTGTTTTTGGCCAAATAATCACGAACAAGCATTGCTGTGTGAGCTGGTGCATTATCGCGATGCAAAATCCATGATTTGTTGTTCCACAATTCCGATCGTTTGAGCTATATTGCTTCACGCAAACGTTACATAACTTCCTTGAGTATTCCTTATTAACCATACAACCTGTTGGCAAGAACTCATGATGCACCACGCCATTTTAATCGAAGAAAACAGGGAGCAAAACCTTCACATTTGATCGAACTTTGCGTGCTTTTTTCGGTCTTGGCTCTTCTGGCCGCTTCCATTGGGATGATTGGGCCTTGGTTTCGACGTCATAACCATGTACACACGTTTCATAACCAGTTATAACCCTTTTGATCAAATCTGGATCGTCGTTGACGTCATTCAACAACTCCTGAGCGATCCTAATGCGACGTTGCTTTTGCTCAAAATTTAGCAATTTAGGAACAAACTTCGCTGCCACACGTTTCATGCCCAAAACATCCGAGAAAATTGCATGGAATGATCCAATTGATATGCCAATATCCTCTGCAACTTCCCTAATGATGATTCGACGATTTTTCAAAACCATTTTCTTCACTGTTTCGATGCTTTTTTCGTTTGTTGACGTTGTTGCAACTCCAGGACGCTGATCGTCATTAACATCTTCTCGGCCTTCTGTAAAGCGCTTGTACCACTTATAAACACTTTTTTGAGACAAAGTAGACTAACCAAATGCCATAGTCAACATTTTAAGTGCGTTGGAGTACTTTATTCCATTTTTAATGCAAAATTTCATACATATTCTTTGATCCATTTTTTTCAAAAGTAAAAAATCGAAGAACACACAAAAACGTGACTAACCTTTCCAGTTGTCTAAAACAAACCACTAATTCAAAATGGGTAATAATGCTAACATATCATAAAGATATGTGTTCCAACATAACAAAAAAAAATCGATAATCGAATGTACACAGCCCGCGAAAATTCAAAATTCATCATTTCTCGCAATCATCACAATCTATATATATTTCTAATAAACGTGTTTACAACATTAATAATGAAAAAAAACTTTTGTTTTTTTAATAATATACATGTTTTAAGTGGACTATGCCATTTTATTGAACCGCTAGTATTAAACTGTCACTTTTTTGGCAGCCCAATGATAATAACATACGTTGGAAATGTGTTTCTATATTTCTATTTCTAGAAATACGTGTAAAAATAAAATAATCGAATGATTGCTTTTTTCAGTTTATCTTTCAATGCATTTATACGAACACACATTAAATATGGATGGATTTGGAAAAACTTCACGTGAAAGAGTATTATGAGATTATTTATCCTTTTTCATAGGGTGCCTTTACTTTGGTCTACATCAGTATTGTGTGGGAAGGGGGTACTTATTTTAAGCCTAAATTGTTCTAAGATAAAAAAGGGAGCATAATCCAAGGTTAGCGAAAATACAAAAAAAAAAAATATTCCCTTAATACATCAGCGACAAAAATAAAATCTTTTTATAGCGTCGTTAGCTAAGACTCGAGTCTTTTATTTATATAGCGTTCGAAGGGGCCACATCGGAGGCAGTAAATACAAGGCAAATAGTTTTTTCCGTGCCAAGGATTACCAGATACGGGGAGGGCAGAGTGAAGAGGAATTCATGGGAGAATAAATAACAACACTCAAGCATTTGACCCAAAAAGAGAACAATTTAGAAATGAGTAGGCACTGGAAGCTTGAAGCGGATCATGAAACGACTGTTATGGATAAAATAGTGAAGCACAAGAAACGGCATCTTGAAAGCATTTTTCAACTAAGCTTGTAAAGCTTTCAAATTAACTTATCAAAAGAACAATATATCAATGAAAATGTAGCAATTCAACTACTTTTTTCTTTCATTCCCAGAGTCCAACGCCTCCGCAGTACGTGTTCTGGTACCACAACGAGCGGATGATCAACTACGACACGGCGCGCGGCGGCATCACCGTGGAGACGGAGCCAGGGCCCAAGAGCCAGTCGCGCTTGACCATCCGGGGGGCGCGGGACACGGACTCCGGCAACTACACCTGCAGCGCCAGCAACCAGCCGGCCAGCATCTACGTCTTCGTTACTGAAGGTAGCAAGTCGCTAGTACTTGCTGAGCCATCCTGGGGGGCGCGGGACACGGACTCCGGCAACTACACCTGCAGCGCCAGCAACACCGAGCCGGCCAGCATCTACGTCTTCGTTACTGAAGGTAGCAAGCAAACATTTACTCTCATTCTAGCTAGTACTTGCTACAGTGAAGCTAGTCGCGCCTGACCTGTGTCACTCACCACACCTGCCAGCAACCACACCTGCAGCGCCAGCAACACTGAGCCGACCAGCATCTAGGTCGTTATCACTGAAGGTAGCAAGGAAATAAACACTCTTGTTCTAGCTAGTGCTTGCTATAGTAAAGCTAGTTGTGCCATTAATGAGGCACTCGCCAGATGACGCAGCTTTCATTTAATATATGAATTTAAAAGAAAGGCATACAATATTTTTCTGCCGATGATTGTTCTGCTATTCACTTCAAGCTCAGATGACCAATTCCCGTTATTTTTAAGGAAGATTCCTTATTTATTTATTTTAGTTCATAAAACAGGCATCATGCACAAGACTTACATAAATGAATGTTCAAAAAGAAATGATAATTTATAAGTACAATAAACAACAATAAGGAACTTCAGTCCGTTTTTTATGTTGACCAACTTACTTAATTTTTTGTTTAAAAATTTTTTTAAAGTACGTTTTCGTGGTTAAAATAATTGTTAAAGTTTCAATTTTTTAAAGCCCACCAACACGCACGAAATCTATGGCTTGTTGGGTGTGACGTCAGACGAGTTTTCTGATTAGCGGTTCAATAGGCGGTAATCGATATTGTATGGATTCCATCCAAAACTCCGAGATCTTTATACTCAAATTTAACTGCTTTTAATTGAAGGAAACATTGTAGAATATCAGCGTCTCGTTACTATTGTAGGTTCATTGTACCAAAGTGCAAAAAACATTCATATCCGCAACTAATTAACAATTTATCAGCGTTCAAAGAAAGTCCATATCCAACTTTTTTAAAACCTAAACTGGAAGACTAGGGCAGATAGACGTTGGTAACAGAAATGCGTATTATGATATCGCAGCATATCTGATATATCGATACCGGGTCCACAGATATTAGCGTTCTGAACGTTCCTAGAAATTAAACGATATTTTGGTATTCATATCTATTGAATAATGACTTGGTACGTGACAATAATAATAATAATATTTTGATGATTTTTACAGCGCCATTTTGGCTAAAATCACTTAAAGGACGCTCTACAAATGTTTTTTTTTCGGAATGCTCTTTTTTCATTATTGAAATTTGGTACAATTTAATGAATTGCAATATTATACTTCTCTTATAAGCAATGCTTGTGTAGAGAAGCGGAGTGTACATATTGGGTTCAGCTGGTTATATATTTATACAGTAGTGTTTCCTAAAGTGTCACAAGAAGATGCTTAAAATAATTATAATAACAATAAAATGGTTTACATGATTATATTATGTAGTTGGTGGTTTACTTAATAGAAAAAATGGAGTGCGTAGCGACAAATTTTATTTTATTTTGTTTTAGAAGTAAAATCATAATATAATATATAGCATAATAGTACTAGTGGTATATTATGTTGTCTATCTTATCACTAACTATAGACAGTCTATCATATCGATAATAAGTACTGGCGTTACTGACCGTGTTCGATGTATTTCATATTCATCGTTAACTAATATTAATAAATCTTTGGTATCGCCGATATTTCAATAAAAATTCGGTGTCAACAATGAAAAAAAAACTATAAAAATTGCTAGAAATGATAAAATATTACGAAATTTTTAAACCGTTGTGTCCCAGACACCATTAGGTCTACAGAGACCATTTTAATTTCAAATTGTACGCAAATTTTGTCTTCTTCAAAAAGCATTAAATGATTTATCCCCAAAAATTAATCATTCGGGATTCAAAAATGACAAAAGCGGAAGAAAGTTCGAAATTTTTTTTTTTTTAATGTCGACTACAAATCCGGAGGTAGTGTTTCAAATCTCAGCGTGCGTATGTAAATTTAATTTAGTTAATCTGCCTCGTTTTACAATTAATTCATTAAAAAAAAAATATATATAGTATATTTATGGTGCGTTCCAAAGTGAAAGATGCTTGAAATGGCCGTGTTTACTGCTTAGATCTGAATAGCCCGCTACTTACCCACCTTCTTCTTCCACATCGCCTTCCCCTCCCCATACCTTTTACCCTTACAACATACCCAATAAGGGATGTTATAGTACCATTGGCTTCGGACAGTTGGGACTCTTGTGCGGTATTCGCATAAAAAAATAGGAGTGTCAGGAGAATTCATAATGCAAAACTAAATGGTAGAAGAATTAATCAATCAATGCAAAAATGATATGAAAAAAGCTTTATGGACACCCACCACGAATAACATAATATGAATATTAAGTAATATCACAGAAGAATAGGTGTGACACAGAACTATTCCTAAACCCTCGAACTTTGTGATCATTTGGCCATGCGATTTTAACCTTTAATGCTTTGAATTATGTATCAAAGGCAAATCAGAATCGCTTGCGTTAATAACTTTCATCTGTTTTCTGAGCACGTGCAGTCCGTAGAAAACTAACGGATGCGCATCTGCGGACTTCAAAAACAGTCCGTTAGATCAGTAGACAGGTATTAACTTGGGGTTATAGGTTGAATAAATTGAATAGTTTTGAAACATTGACGTAATGGCGTGAAATAAAAATAAATATGTTATGCATTGTAAGAAATAATAGGTTTGAGGTATCATTAGAAATCCTCCGTTTCCAGAATAACTGGCGAAATAATCACCAAAGTTCCAATGACATTGTCGTATTGTGCAAGGGCGATTATTACGTAGACCATATCGTTAAAATCGGTATGAATTTTCAACCAAAAACTCTCAAGTAGTCGCAATAAACAAACGTAATGATTTTACGGGCAAAAAATGGCACGTGCGACGTAAGAAGCAGTGGTACTAACAGAACATGGTGTTTTGATGGTACGGTTTTTAGTTCACTTTTATATAACGATTTATAAAATCTACAATAAAATCTACAATAAAGGTTATATATTCAGAATCGGCATTTGCTGATCTATACGAATACATATTTTTAAAGCCATTATATTTTTCACTGGAGTTCCTTATTACTATCCGGAAAAAATGATACTAAGGTAAATGACAGACGAGTGAAAGATCTAAAACATATTATAAGTTGGTGTATAAACTAACTTCTTATTGTCACTTGTACTGATGGTACATTCTTCAGACATTTCGCTTAACTGCGGTTCCGGTTCTCTCAGATGTTCTCTCAGCTGTCGTTCACCGAATGACATTCATTAAAAATATCAATATTTGCCTAGTTTTAACAAGAGAAAAACTCCATATTAAGTAAGTTAGCATGTTATCAAGTACGTTATTATCAATTTTTAAGATTATTAGCTACTAAGCTTCACAATTATAAATGGAAATATAAATGCAGCCGAAAAATATCGCTTTTAGAAGTAGTGACAGAATAAATAGGTTATTAATATCTAGTGAAGTAGGTACCTTTTCACAAAACGTAATTCTTCGTTAAAGGGCGTATTTATGCTATTTAAAAATAAAATAAAAATGGATTATAATATAATGTAATTGTTTTAAATAGTTTTGGTTCAAAACGTTATGTCACTTGTAGATATATCATAAATTTGTGTTTTCAAATAATCTCGTCTCTCCGGAATTCTACAGTTAAGGAAGAAATCTTTAAGCCTAAGGAAAAGTATAAGGAATCTTCATTAAAAAGAACCAGAATAGCACTCGTGGTGTCAGAAGATGTTTTGTCTCCCATCACTTTGATATGATTCTTTTGATAAAGTTAAATGATATTTTTTAAAGCATTTTCAATGTTTTAATTTTTTGTTTGCAGGTGACAAAATGGCTGCCATATCGAGAAGGAAAAGCTCGAAAGGAAGCTCGAGCAGCGAGGCCAGCCTGTGGTGCCTGATTGCAGTTGTCCTCACCGAGATGTGCTCGTTCCTCGCGCGGTGACATGAATAATTCCAGAAGCTCACTAAATAAATAATTATTCAATTTTTCAATTACTATTATCGAAAATTCTGTAAATACTTTAAAACTAAGTAAGAAATCGAATGACGTTCACGGCTCAATCATTTGGAATAAAATTTATTGTATAACTTGGTATCATTAAATTGAGTCTGTGCTTAAAAAATAATTCGAGTTTAGTCGCACTAATCAACAAGTGGAACGAACAATTAATTTTTGTGCTAATAATTATCATGAACACTTTAATATCACGTGATTTGTACAATGGTTTAATGAAAATATCTCATATTTCTTTATTAATTGTTTTTTGTGTTTAATTCGTAGAACTCCATCTAATTTTTTTTATAAATTTTATGTTAATAAAATTTAATAATCTTATTATTAAGTTCTGCAAGTATTTTTAGTTGTTATTATTGTGACAGTTGCATTTTCAAACTGCAGTTAATCCGCATTTTAACGACTTATTTATATGATTTTCTTTACTCCCACCCAATGCTAATTTGGACGGATTTTAAAATATGACGATTTATTATCGGTAAAACCGACTGAGTTAGAAAATAATTCTCTATTCTCTCAGGTTTTTATATTTATAATATGTTTTCACCGTATTTATATGACAACGTATTGTTAATTGATTTATATGAAAATGTTATATTGATATACTGAGTAGTGGTAATTAAATAAATGTCCATACTTTGTGAATGGCCTTGAAAATGGCCTTAAACGCCGAAACAGCTGTCACAACAATAAAAACTAAAAATACTCGCAGAACTTAAAAATAACATTATTACATATGATTTCCATTAAATTTAAAAAATGAACTTAAATTTCTTTTTTTGAACGGTTATTTTGTAATGGAAAACGAAATATAAAATTACGATTAAAAATCTCTATTACTTTGTTCTACAAATTTATTTTTTAAGCGGAATAATTTCACCAATCTACGGTCGTCCATAAGCTGGCCTATTAATGGATCTATGCGCTTTTTCGATCAAGGAAGAAAAGAACATACCAATATCAACCAACCATTTTAATATTAAACTTAGTATTACTAATAAATTAATTAAAAATTACTTTGTTATCACCACTTTGTTAATATACACATAACATCATGTTTCGAAAGCTAATCTTTCTTCATCAGGAATATAAATGTATTCTGTATATTTGTGATGAGGAAATCTTCGCTTTAGAAACATGTTGTATAAACATTTGTATATATATATTAATAAAGTGGTGATTATAAAGTCATTTTTAATTTATTTATAAATACTGACGGTGCGAAGTGAATACCAATCAGTTGAATAAATTGTAATATAATGACACTCAAAACTCAATTTCGTATTTGCTTCGGTACTAGCTTGTTTATTTTATGTAAGAAAAGTTCATTCGTTTTGGAACTTACTTAAAACTAGAAAAACAATCCTTTACGGAACACTAGACCTCTAATGCCAAGGTATTTATTACATCTTGATTTTGTAAAATGCTGTTAATATTTCTATTTTTAAAACTGTTAATACATATTGAAATTGCATTTTAATGTTTAAAAAAACACCTTTTTAAACTTTTATCTCTACCACTTTTTACCACTTTTATTTTTGAGCAGTCTGAAGACCGGTCAAAAATATACGAGGAATAGGGTTTAAAAATGTATATTTTATTTAATCAGTAATATGTTGTGTTATTATTATGTTATAGGGTGTTATAAATACCTTAATATTAAAGGGGTGGGATCCACTCGGTTACAAAAGATAAGGGGAAAGCTGTTAAGTTGTTCATTTTCTTTATCATAATATGAGAATGTTTCACTCGATTATGTTGCCTATTTATTAAAATCGTATTTTTTATACCACGTTTGTTATAGGTTTTATTCAAGTCACGTTCATAATACAATGTGAATAAAAATCTTAGTGTTATTTAAAATATAGAAAACATGAAAATAAAACAGCTCGCATACCTATGATTAAATTTCCCAATTTAATTTATCTCGTAGCGTTTTTATGCTTCATTTTTTATTTCAGATATTACGGTGTTTTGAATGGGTGTTGTCAAAATTTTAATATTACTGTTTTTTACAATTTCTCAGCAAAAACTAAGAGTTGTATTAAGAAATCTGTAAATATATATGTATATGGGATCCTAAAGTAATTATTCAAAACAATGTAGAAAAAAATGTTTTTCGAAATGTACCTCATTATAGGCAATTGAACATAAATACTGTATTACTGTAAATAAAACACTGTACATATATAATCTGTAAATAATAATATTTAAAAGACACCTATACCTATCTAAATTATTAATTTTATGAAATTAAAAATGTAATTATGTGATTTGAAATTAAAAAAAAATAATAATAAACACAACTTAATCGTACTTTTTTACTCCCACCATTTGCAACCCGATTGTTTGTGTCACGAACCCACATTAATAAAAAAATTTACAGAAATTCCACACAGAAAGTCAGAAAGACTTATTTGAAAATATGTTGGATTCGAAAAACACTTCTATTGACTGAAGTTTCATATCAAAATTTAAATTTTTTTCCTTTTTATTTTACATATTACACTTACTCGTAAGTTATATGACAACGTTCAAGCTTCCATTAAAAAAACATTGAAAATATTTTTGTTTAAACAAGTTTTTTTCAAATAAGAAAATTTCTGTATGATAATTTTATGTTCTCGTAAATAAAAAGCGATAACGATAAACTGCACGTTGGATTTAAATATTATTATTTGTTAATTCGTATACTCTTATTACTGTTATTTATAAAACACGGGCTTAAATAATATTTTGAAATTTAGTAAAGATAAATACGGACGTACCTCCTAGCCTTTTTTACTTTCAGGCAACTGCTTTCTATCTGAAATGTAGTACATCAATATGGAATATGTAATATATTGGAAAGGTTTTGAGAAGTTAAAAGAATTTGGCTTATTGGTGAGCATATAAAAAAATGTATTGACAAGTTATTCTCAATGAGTAGATCTGTTCTGTAGATCTTGGGGATTAATGGATCTTTATAAGAGTAAATAATATTTATTGCAAATTTACATTACAAAATTGGTGGGTAAAAAATACCAACATATTTTTTTTTTATCTAGCACCTCACAAGGGCTCCCCTGTATGTACAGGGCACGTACGGGGTAACTCTATGGCTACCCGGTTGGTCAACGTTGTGGGGCGAGTTAAGGAGGAGGCCGCATACGACCCGTTCTCACGAAGATGACATCAACCGTGAACGGGTGTTCCGCTCGTGTCCGTCGAGTTTCACGCATATGCACTGGCGCGGAGGGGATCAACACTACTAGCTCCTTCTAACCAAATAAGTCGCTGTTTTCAATAAACCTAAAAAAATTTCAAATTATGAGATGAATATTATAGGTTATAATACTATAACAAAAATACCCAAATGGATGACCAAAGCAAAACCTCCGATCCAACTAATCTAAGTTTAAAAGCTAATTTAAGTTTAAAAGCTAATCTAAGTTTAAAAGCTAATCTAAGTTTAAAAGCTAATCGAAGTTTAAAAGCTAATCTAAGTTTTAAAGCTAATCTAAGTTTAAAAGCTAATCTAAGTTTTAAAGCTAATCTAAGTTTTAAAGCTAATCTAAGTTTAAAAGCTAATCTAAGTTTTAAAGCTAATCTAAGTTTTAAAGCTAATCTAAGTTTAAAAGCTAATCTAAGTTTAAAAGAAGAAAAAAAAAACTAATTGCACAGTTTATTTGGGACGGTAATTTATTTTTAATATATCATCAACTGTTTTCGCTTATCCCGAGCTTATTCTGTTTTTTTTTAAGCTAATAAAATTCAGGGGAGACATAATACCTAATAGAGTAAGAGAGAAACAAAACTTAAAACGAGACACTGGAATGGTGAGACAGAGACATGCTTAACCCCTCGGGTTTCTGAAATTTGTTTACATGATAATTATAATGACCTGTCACATGAATAATTTCACCGCGAGATGTTTTCGCGTGTCATTCAACCTCAAAAAACTTCGCTGTTTTTGAACGTTTCTCAAAATAAAATACTGTTTTCGAAAGCAGATGAAAGATTCTTTTAGAAATTAATATTATGCCTTGGCAAATCTTCTTGAAATTATTTAAATAATGATGTAAAATAAATATATCTTTTTGTAAGTCCATTATTCATTCATTTGAAAATAAATCTTAATAATGTCGCTTTATTTGAAACTAAAAAAATATACAAAATTACACAATCACATTATAAAGGTAATCGTTACTTCACTTTTGTATGTTTCATTTAAAAAAATAATTGCAAATAAATCGACAGTTTAAAACATACTTTATTTTAGTATTTTTAAACTCAATAAATTATGAACTTTTAAAAATACTTTATCTATGGTCTTATTTAAATCAAAACACTGCATTTATGTAACAATTTTACAAACGGATGACGTAATTTCTAAATTTAAAAATAAACCTAAACCTTATTGCATTTGACATTTCCCATACAATTTACGCGTTGACAAACGACGCGCTGCATGAAAACGTTCACAAATTATTTATTTTGCACGGAATTATTATTTTTTTTCCTAAATATTACATTAGAATATGTGCTTTTGTACTTCCAAGAAAACATTAAACTGTTTTGGAAGGAAGTCAAAAGGTCCCGGAATGGTCCAGAAAGCGGATGTGTGAAAGTGATAAAATCGAAAGATGGAAAAATGTTGACGAATGAGAAATATATAAAAGAGAGATGGATGAAATACTTTGAAGAGGTCTTCGAAAGCAACTCGAGTGAAAGTGATTCCAGTGGTGAGTAAGGTATGAATGACGATGGCGTGAATGTTCCCAAAATCAGCTTGGATGAAATTAAGAGATCAATTAAATGTATGAAGAATGGTAAGGCTGTTGGTTTCGATAATATTGCTGCTGAAAACTTTAAAGGAGATAGCCGTATAATTCTCACTTGGTTATGCAAACTTTTTAACCAGTGTTTAGAGGAGGGTTACACCCCATTAGATTGGAGAAGGGCTGTGATCATGCCTCTATACAAAGGTAAAGGGTCACGCATGGAATGTGGAAATCACGGGGCTGTTAGCCTGCTAAGTTCAGTTGGAAAGCTGTATGGTAGGATATTGATTGAAAGGGTACAAATGAAAACAAAGGATAAAATATGGGATTTGCAAGGTGCATTTATGAGTGAAAGGGGGTGCATAGATTAGATTTTCTTGTTGCGTTTGCTCACAGAGAAGTTTCTGGCAAAAAAACAGAAACTTTTCTTTGCTTTTGTAGATCTACAAAAAGCATACGACCGAGTTGACAGAAAAAAGTTATGGAAGGTGTTGTCCAAGTATGGATTGAATACAAATCTTATACAGGCTATCGCATCTCTGTATGAGGGAAGCGTTGCATGTGTTAGGGCAAACGGTGATTTTATGGGGTGGTTTGACATCACAAAAGGTGTTAAGTAAGGCTGCGTAATGTCACCGTGGTTATTCAATCTATAAATGGATAATTGTATGCAAGAATTGAAAGAGGTGGGCTTGGGCGCAAAAATGAGTAGTCTGCAAGTTTGTTGCCTGTTGTATGCTGATGATGCGGTGCTGATTGCTAATAGTATAGAAGATCTACAGTCCCTCGTATCTAGGATGAACGAAGTATGTATGAAGAATGAGCTAATGATGATTGTAAGTAAGTCTAAAGTCATGGTGTTTGAAAGAGAGAGTACGAAAACAGTGTACAATATAGTCGTGAATGATGAATACTTGGAGCAGGTAAATGAGTTTGTGTATTTGGGAAGTACATTTACGAGAGATGAAAGACTGATAGGGATATTGAAAGAAGGGTGAATGCAGGAAACTCCATTAACAGAGGACTGAACGCGGTTGGCGCAAACAAAAAGTTTTCCAAAGAAGCGAAGCTAGCAGTCCACAATGGAGTGCTGATATCAACTCTGATGTATGGCAGCGAGGCATGGAACTGGCAGAGGAAGGATGAAAGTAGACTGAATGCTTTAGAAATGAGTTGAGATTCGTAAAGAATGCACGGCTGATGTAAGCGTAGTGTGCAAGATTAAGAAAGGGACGCTTAGATGGTTTGGGCATGTAGAGCGAATGAATGGACAAAGGAGTGTAAGGAGAATATATGACGCGAATGTGAATGGAAGAAGAAACCGGGGACGTCCGAGGAAGACGTGGCACGATCAAGTGAATCAAATACTTGAGTCGGGCCATGTCAGAAGTCGGAATAACAGAAGAGAATGTATGAGACGTTGTATGAATGTGAATGAAGCAAGAAGTGTATGCCAAGATCGAGATGTTTGGCGGTCCGTCCTCTCTGCCTACCCCTGCGTGGAAACGGCGTGATGGTTAGTTAGTTAGTTTGTTACTACATAACGTTCCAATTACATAAATACATAAAGTTAAAAACGTCATTCCAAATGCGCGGCAAACGGCGGTGAATGAAGTTACACAATAATAAACTACACAAATGAAAAACAAATAGTACGAATAAGTAGTAATAATTAAATATTTTGAATAAATTGAAAGACAAAATTCAATATGTATCAGACATTTTGGTGTTCCACGCACGTAAACACAACCGACTGCTCTTGGATATTTCATATACTTATTCGGAAGGGTGTGTGGTTAATTCTTAAATGTAAAGGTAAAGCATGGTTTTATTTCTTTCTTACTCAGCCTTAATCATATAACTAACCCTAAAAAAAAGGAGAACGACTTTTATGATTCCGTCGCAGTAGGTGGCGTAAACACCGCTATGAGACTCTACTAGTTTTGATGTTTGGTGGCGTTTACGCCACTCGAATACCCAAGGGGTTAATTGAATATAATAGAAAGAAATAACATATTAAACAGAAAGAGACAGAACGTCAAAGGTCAGGCGAAACCGGTTGGTGATATATTTTGAATAAATTACTGGTTCAAAACAAAGTGTTTGTTTTATTTAATAGTATTTCAAATCACAAAGTAATTGCTTTCTACGAAAACACCAAAAAATATATCTTAACTAACTAACCCCCACGCCGTTTTCTCGCAGGGGTGGCACAGAGGACGGACCGCCAAACAACTTGATCTTGACATACACTTCTCGTTTCATTCACTTTCATGTGTCGTCTCATACACTCTCTTTTATTATTCCGACTTATAAAAAAATATATCTTCATTGGCATCAAATCTGCAGAAACAAAACGAATCAAAGACAACAACTCTGTACAGTACGCCTACCTCCCGAGAGGCTAACTTTACTCTGGTTTCGATGGAGCCCCATTCCGGTATTGCCTGCCTAAAACTAGATACGTTTATAAAACCGTACGCCACATATAAACAACAAGATTCTTTGAACAAACTTCCAATGTATTGAAAATTAAAAAGACCTTTAAGGCCCTAGTTGGTTTGGGGAAACGTCCTCCTGAAGCGTATATAATAACGGCGAGGCGGCAGTAAGTATTAGTAAACTCATAAGTTGTTGGCATCAGAAGTTGTTTCCCGAAGTTGTCAAGTTGTTTGGTTGGTTGACAGGAAATGGTTTGGTATGGCGAGCGCGCGGACGTGGGGCGAATAGCAAGCAGCCTCTAGCTCTAGCTGGTGGAACTCTTGACATTTACAAAAATACTACTTCAATAAATTACCACACAATTGAATTTACCCTTCAAATAAAGTATTATGTTATACTACTACCTACTTACGGACTTTGAGGATTCCTTCATGTTTAAATAAAAAAAAATAACTCAATATAAACTCAACGCTTTTCACCACTCGGCTATTAACTAGTCGTCCAACTTATTTGTCGATATCTTTTATTCACCGTATGGTACTTACCAAGCAATTTTATCACATTCAACAAATTTTAATTAAGGTTATGAAAACTTAGTATTTATATTAACAACAATAAAGAATTTTTGAATCGATAGTCATAAAATTGTTATACATATCCATAGTTAGAAGTCTTATAGAACATAATTCCAAAGTGTGGTCGCCCTACTACGAAATACATATTCATAATGTCGAAAGAATTCAAAGCATATTTTCACCTTTCATAAATTTTAAAGTCAACCATACCTTTAGAGCACATAAATTACTTATCGCTAACGAAGATTTTAAATATTCCAACTTTAGAAAAACAGGCGGAAAATTAACTACCTAACGTTTTTATTAAAATTATTACAATGTAAATTCGATTGTTTTGAACTCCTGCATTTAATCAACCTATTCATACCAAAAAGAACTATAAACAAACATGAACATTTTATATATGTATATCCCGTTACAACTACAGTTTGAATACCCCAATTCAACGCTTACACAGTCTTGTAACAAATACTTTTTTTTTTTTACAGTTACTCCACACAGGAGACCAAGAAGGAAATAATTTCCCTCAAGGCCTATATCATCTTTGGGGATGCTGTGTGGAGGGTCTTTTAGAGGATAGGAAGGAGTAAACTTGGGTCTTGAAGAGACCCATGTTATAGGATGGAGGAAACACAGAGGCCGGCAGATCATTCCACAGCCGAGCTGTTGAACACAAGAACGAGTCGTAGAAGCGACTCGTTCTCATGTGACAAATGTCAACCGTGTGCAAATGTTGGGCGCGCGTTTGGCGTGTTTCCCGACTATGCACCGGTGCCGAAGGGATCAATGACGCTATTTCCTCCGATCATCTTCCATTAAAATACCGGTAGAACAAGGACAGCATTCCCACCCGACGTCTGTGTTCCAAAGATTGCAACCCATTTGTTAAGATAGGCCAATCTATCAAACCGACCGCCCGTTTCTGCACAGAGTCAAGGTTTTTTTTAGATATTTTGGGACTCCCGATCAGAGGTGGCTGCCAAATTCTACAATGGGGCCCACTTGCGATTTGTAGAGGGTCAGCAGTTGTGTACTAATAAAGGCGCATAATATCAATGGAGGGCTTGTTGGGAAGATTACTTCCATTAATGGAGACTAGATTTTCGATCCCTTTTAGACATAATCAGACATGATTGGGTCTTTGAAACATTAAATTCGACGAGGTTATTCTTACCCCAAGAGGAGACCCTCTCAAGGTAACCGTCCATTCTCTGTTTCAAAGCCCTCCGAGCCGTTGGAGTTTATGTGCTCTTTGGGGGCTTGTCAAACAAAAAGCAATCATGGACTCTACTGTCATCCGCGTAACAATGGATTGGTGCACATGTCAGGAGGTCATTGATGTGCAACAAAAACAATGTCGGAGATAGAACCGATCCTTGTGGGACGCCAGCATTTATTGAATGTGAGGAAGAGATGAAACCATCAGCAACCGTCTGAATCGACCTCTCCCTCAAAAAGTCGGCAATCCACGTACACAAGGAAACGGGAAGTCCGTAAGAAGGCAGTTTGTTGACAAGTCCTCGGTGCCAAACCCGGTCAAAAGCCTTAGAAATGTCGAGTGAGACCGTTTGAATCTCACCATAACGTTCTAGGCACCATCCCCAAACATGCGTCACATACGCAAGAAGATCACCGCACGAGCGGTTCCGCCGGAATCCGTACTGGCGGTCGTAAATGATTTTGTTCTTCTCGAGGTATGTAAGCAGTTTGTCGTTGATCACACGTTCCATCACCTTGGACAGAACTGATGCGATCGCTATGGGACGGTAGTTGGCCGGGTTGGAGCGGTCACCTTTCTTAGGTATAGGATGAATGACCGCTTTTTTCCAACCAGAGGGCACAGAGCTACATTTCAGGGACATTTTAAAGAGCTTTGTTAAAACTGGAGCGATTTCTGCAGCACACCTCTGCAATACTAGGGCAGGTATTCCGTCAGGCCCACTAGCTTTATTAACATCGAGCCCCCGTAAGACAAGTATTACATCCCGATGCCGTATCCTCAGCTTTTTCATATAGAAGCCGCAGTGAGTAACCGACTGTAGGATGGCACCCCGTTCATCGAGGGCCGAGTTTTCTGCAAACATTTTCCCTAAATGGTTGGCCTTTTTGGTAGCAGTGTTTGCTAGTGAACCTTCAGGTCTGGTAAGAGGCGGCAGACTGGATTTGCAGAAATTGCGTCCTATGGAGCCCGCTAGCGACCAGAACGCCCTGCTGCCATGCGGGCAGGCAGCTAGCTTTTTACTGATCTGTAGGTCGTGCTCAATACTTAAATAATATGAATGTATTTGACAATAATCTAAACTTGGCAAATAAAAAAAAAAGAATGGAAGAATTGTTTCTACCTACTTTATAAATGATTGTTAACTGCTACTTTTTAGATTCTTTACTTATTTGTTATTAATGTTAATATTGACTTGGGGTATATTGTATTACTTATTTTTACTGTTCCTTTATATTCCTGTACATTTTTTGCTTTTGTGCATGTTATCTTTTTTTTAAATCTAATTTAAAATGATGTCCTTGTATGTAAAAGCCCCATGGGCGTTTAAATAATAAAAAATAAAATTTAAAAATTCAATAAATTCATTGCTAGTTTCACTACCGGGTTTTACCTGTGAAATGGATAAATTTATGTGTTTCGTGTCCATATCTTGAATATTTGATTTAATGGACATATCGAAGCTTCAACTCATGGTAAATATATTCGTAAGGACTTGCGAAGATTTGCTAAAAGAAGACTTGACCGAATTAAAAACTGTAAATATTTCAAGTTGAGAATTAAAAAAAAAGAGGAATGCTTTCAGATTCATAAATATAAATAAAAAAATATTTGAGTATGCGGAAATAAAAAATAAGTTCTAGGTTCTAACCTTACCTAACCTAACAACATATTATTTAAATATCCGTTTTATACAGTTGGCACTTTTGACAAATGTCATTTCATACTAACATTAAAAATGGCGTCAATTCTTCTTCAATATTTACGCGCTTTTATGTAAAGAAAGTTAAAAAAAAGTTTTATTCATTATTTTGTATTTCCGCCTATGCAAATATTTTTTATTTATTTTTGTAAATGTAAAAGTGTTTTTCTTCAAAATCACGAGTCTTATCTGGAAATATTTACCTCAAAAATTAATATCAATTTTCAAGCAAAAAGAGAGATAATATTTTCATGAGAATTTTTTTTAATTTTTCGGTTTTAATAAAAAAAATAATATTCGTTTTAGCCATCATATTAACAATATGTTTTGCTTTCTAAATGCCTTCGCTATCTAAGAACGGTCATGGCGGACAATGTTACAGGAAAAATCGATTTAGAACGTGATCATCAGGGCATTGAAAACGCCGATTTCCAAAAGTACCCAGAAAGGTTCACGATACTTATATGGCGAAAGGCTGTTAGCACCCTTATTTGTCATATGTACGCGACTGCTATTTTTCTCCTTTCCTTCTTCCACTGACACAACGATATTTTTGTTCATCGCATAGCGGTGGGCGTCGCATTACTTATTGGCTACATAATACAACATTTTCAATAGAAATAAACAAATACAAACGGTTAGTACTGATATATTTTTTATACTTATTTATTCATTTTATAAGTTTGGTACAGAGTTTATATATCATCATTTTTTCAACTACCAAACTATGCACATGCCCGTATTATGGTAGTCGAAGTTTGTTGTATATAATATTGCTGTATACCTACATATAAAAACATGAAAAATTTAGATAACTTAATAAGAAATAAATACAGAAGCATTTTAAAAATAATATAAAGCCGCAAGTTGAAATAAAAGGCAAAGTAGAGATTTTGTAAATTTCTAAGAAAAATCAAATAAAATAAGATTGGAATAAAATCGATTTCCTAGTATCAGTACTCAATGAGTTTAACATTTTTGGAGCAATATAAAAGAACTGTCGTTGAGCGAAGGCTGTTTTCGTTTAGAGAATTATGCATTTTAGGTGTGATGAGTAGCGGTTGTACATTTTGTTGTTGTGTTTTGTTTATTAAATCATTTTTTCATACGTACATGAGAATAGTATTTATGTATAGCTGTCGAATGTCTAAGATTGCGAATTTATTAAAAAAAGTGGCTCTGATGGGCGTGATGGGTGACTTATTATTTGAATGTTATTCTTACCAACAGTTTTTGAGTTGAGACCATGGGATAAAGATTATTGCGCGTGTTGTCAGATTTGATGCTTGCAAACGAGTCAGGTAAGGTAGCTTTGCTATCATTATTAGATTTGAGTGCAGCATTTGACACCATCGATAATAATATATTGATCGACAGACTGGAAAAGACTTTTGGACTGGGTGGCGAAATCATTCAGTGGATTAAATCCTACCTCTGTGACCGAAACCAATCTGTACAAGCGAGTGGTAAAAACTCTCCCTTTGTAACTCTTACTTCTGGAGTCCCCCAGGGTTCAGTGCTGGGACCCCTACTTTTTATTTTGTTCATCAACGATGTTACCAAAATAGTAGAATCATTCGGACTTCTTTCCCATTACTATGCTAGCGATCAGCAAATCTACTTCTATTGTGCACCGAATGAGAAAGACAAATTAAAGGAAATTACTGTCAAATACATTGCCGCCATTACAAAATGGATGTCTTCGAACTAATTAAGATTAAATCCATCCAAAACAGAATTTCTTTGGACAGCAACAAAAAAGCGCCAATCAATGTTTGATAAATCTCCTCTCACTACTTCGGGCTGTAACATCATCCCTAAAACAGGCGTTAAACTTCTAGGTGTGCATCTAGATGCAGATCTATCACTCAAATCCCAGATTAACAAGACAGTATGCGCAGGTTTCTTTCACCTGCGCCAAATCTAATTAATACGGAGAAATATTCCAGCTAATGGCGCAAAGATGCTGGTAAATTATTACGTTGTTTCTCGACTTGATTACTGCAACGGCATATACGCAAGTCTCCCCAAAATATATACTGACAGACTTCAGTCAGTTTTCAATGCTGCAGTAAGGCTGATAACCGGCGTTTCCAAATACTCCCACATATCTCAACATCTGCGGAACCTTCATTGACTTAAGTGTCCTGAGAGGATCCAGTTTAAACTATGCTGGATGGTCTTTAAGGCGATACACGACATGGCATCACCCTACTTGGCGGAACTATGCACTCCAACGATGTCAACACTAGGCAATCATCTCTTCGATCAGCGTCTCCAACGGCCATAGGAAGACTCTCAGTACCTAAACGCAATCCCAATATCAATTTCGGAGATCGAGCTTTTGCGGTGGCAGGCCCAACAGCCTGGAACAAACTCCCTTCATATTTGAGAAAAATCGACAGCTCTACTGAATTCAGAACAAAACTAAAGACTCATCTTTTTAAATTTTCGTTTCCAGAATAACGACCCCATTGGTCTAATGGTGTTTTCGAGTACTCAGTCCAAGAGAATTACTTATATTCCTATTGACCTTCTACCGCCCAGACTACCTTCTTTAATTTCAATAAAAATTATTACACTTTTGTGTGCTTTACCACTGACAGCACGAGCAATAATCATACATGTATTTATATTATCATAAATAAGTATGTTAGTTGTAAGACTCTAGTTTTAAGCCATAGTTATACGTCATTTTGCAGTATTCTATACACAATATGCACTTGGTCATAGATTTAGTTTTAAATAGGTACTAGGTTTATATATGTGTTAGGTTTTTATTCTAGTTATGCCTACTTAAGTTTAAATTGTCACTAGCTATAACTCTTAGTTGGTAAGTGACTATCTATAAGCCATAGATGTAAGTCACTAATTATAAGTCTCAGTAGTTAGTCCCTAGCCATAATTCTTACTTATAAGCCATTAGTAATAAAGTTTAACTCTAAGGTATTGGTTTTATATGTTATTTAATTAATTGTAAAGCGCCCTTGAGGTGATTTTCTCACTAAAACGGCGCTATAGAAGTAATCCAATTATTATTATTATTAACCTCCCCATCCCACAATACCATATGTAGTTATTGATTCAAAAAGTGCAAAGTAAACACATCTTATAGTTTGTAGGTTAAGAATTGATCTGAGAGAGTAGAAAATGTTACATAATTTAAGCAGCCTTTTTGTTGTAGAATCTATATCTGCCTCTGAAGGCAGTTTATCATCCATAATAATTACTAAATACTTTTTTTTTGTAAATCTAATTTAATAATGTTATTATTAAGTTCTGCAAGTATTTTTAATTGTTATTATTGTTACAGCTGTTTCGGCATTGTTAAACTGTGGTTAATCCACATTACGACGACTTATTTATATGATTTAATTTACCCCCACTCCTTTAAAATTTGGATAGATGGGTAATGACTTATTATCGGTTAAACCGATTTAGTTAGAAAGCAATTGAAATTTCTGAATTCTGTAAGGTTTTTACATTTATAATGTGTTTTTACTCTATTTAACTGACAATGTTTTCTTAATTGATTTATTTAAATGTGTTGTATTGTTTTGATAATGTGAACATACTGAGAAGCGGTGAGTATGTAATTTTCCTTACTTTATTAATTAATGATATATTAGAATCATTAGTTCGTTTGTTAATTTCTAATTGTTCAAGTAAATTTAATCTTAGTCCCTTTCTTTCTATATGTAAGGGCTTAGGTTTGTTGTCGTCAAGCGGGACGTGATTTAAAATTTTTTCAATGTTATTTTATATTTTATTATAAAAAAAGAAAGAAATATAAAAATAAAATCTATTTAATATATCCGGTACACAATAATAAACACGAAAAATATGCATGTCTTGAATTTCTCGGCAACAAACCTAAGCCCTTACATGGGTGGTTCTTAAAAATAACACTGGTCGCCCTCGCGCGGGGCTTTTCGTCCTTCCTTAACACAAATTACAAAAAAACTATAGATTTATTTAACAAAAAGTGCCGAACTCAATAGAGAAAGATTTCTCGTGTTTGAGTTGGGGAGCAGCGCCATCTAGCGACAGTAGTGAATACATAAACGTAATCGAAATACAAGTACATCAAGAATATAATTTAGATAATGTTTGTGTTGTTGTGAACGATAGTTCTACAAAATAGACGACTAAAAGTACGTGATATGCAACAATAAGGCGCATGCAAGATATGAATATAGTAAATTCATATTTCGAAAGACCTGATCGAATATTTCTAGAGGATATATTCCTTTTTTTAATTTACGTACATTATTTACAATGAACAGTTTGATAAAATTTAAGAAGAAATTAATTAACTTGTAATAACTGTTGGAGTTATCTAATAATTATTTGATTGGCGATGGGAAAGATTATAATTTTCTTCTGTTTTGATTTTATAAGGGAGTGCATTAAATTTTTTTTTACCGTAATGGGTGGAATGGAGTTTAGAAGCACTAGTTTTAAATTTAGGGATTTCCAAGTTGCCACGTGCTCTTGGTCGGTTACTTATTTTTGTGGAAGTTTTAAAATTGAAATCGTCTTTGTAAATTTGTAACAATTTGTTCTTTTGGAGATTTTATTTTAACGGAGGATTTTAAAAGAGTTAAACAGCTGTGTAGTTGGAAATATCGATGGTTTTCACATAGGACGACTTTCAAAATCAATATCTGTATCTTTTCAACATGGTTTTACCATCACTTTTTTCTTACCCTAAAACCCTGGAAAGTATTTTTTTTTATAAACATAACTTTCATGCTGGAAAAGCAAACGCGGGCGACACCTACCAGGTTGTAAAGCTTTTGATTACAGTAGATTGCAGTTTTATGTTTCTCAATTCAGGAACGCGTTTTAAAGCAAACCCACTAGTGAGTTTTGGACAGAAAGACGCGTCCTGTAAAGCCCATGCGAAAAAACGATGAATTAGAGAATTTATTTGAAAAATCAATAGTTTCGACTATTGATTCGTTAGGTGAAAAAAAGGAAGATAAAAGAATTATACTGAATGGAAATTTCGGCAAAACTAAGAGATAATTTAGGCGGAACGGTTGCATAATTGGAGAGCAATTTTCTAATTTCAGAAAGGTAGATATTAACAATGAAGTGAAACTAGACCGTTTATAGGTAATAAAAGGTGTTGATTGAGAATATTCTGGACATCAGGGAACAAAAGGATATAGACGGACGACATAATAATCGATAATAAAGATTAATCTGAGGGAATTTATTAGCGATGTTGAGATATATGGACTACTAGGTTGGGAATAATTTGACCATTTCGTCAAACTTTCGGGGTTGCCGATATCCTCTGTTGATATAAGAGACTAGAATGCTTGGCTAAGCGTATCAACTGACATGGAACTTGGGTCACTAGACGTAATTAGGAACAATTAAATTAACACGTGAACATAAGAGATGTTTACTTTAAGAAAACTCATAAAAACTAATCGGTTTTCGATAAATTTTGATTTATGGCGGGTTTTTATAAAAGTAGTTGTTATAACCAATCATTAAGAATAAATTAATTCGATTTTTATTAAGAAAGAGACAAAATTAGGGGAGTTTACGAATAGCAGAGTCAACGTACTCTTTTTTCCAGCATTGAATTGAGGAAGTCGAAGATAAAAATATCCGAAAAGTTATGGGATATAATTATTAAGGGTAATGAAGAATCAATTAAGGGTGATATCAATCGTTCGGGATGGCAGTATATGAACGACGAAAGTGCATGTGAATGGGGTAGTGCAGTTAAACCAGAGGGAAGTAGTGCAACACTATGAAACATCATTCCGAAAAGGTATATTTATTAACTTTGATAGGTGCGATAGGGTAAGAATTTTTAATTATTTACAATAATATTAGGATTAATTGAAAATTGCTCGAAAAAAATGCGTTAATCGATTATTCAAATGTTAGATCAGAAAAAAACATGTTACCATCAGAAAATGCAACATATAATTATATTTTATATAAAGTCATCGTCAAGGCCGAAGAAAATTTATGAAGTGGAAGAAAATTAAGAATGCGCATGTATAAATTAATTTCGAAAGGAAAGGAATAACTTATTTTAAGAGGTATCCAAGATCGTGAACAACATAATTTATGGGAATGGATTTCATTTTAGAAAAAAAACCATGAATCTTGAATTTTCTATTTTGGAACAAAGAACAGGAGAACGCCCTAGAAGGGAAATAGAGGTGTTTACTAAATGCGATCCTGGCTAATGAGAGAAAGTAGAGCAGCAACTTTGGCGTTTACCCTGTTACCCGAATTTTTACGTTGGACATTTACATTCGAAATTAGTGTTAATTTCATGTGAACTTGCGAGTTGACAAAGGACGTATTTGAATGTAGATGCGAAAAGTAATTGTGAAATTTTGTTATTAGTCTGGGTATAAGAACTGGTGTTTGGTCATAATTCGGGAGTTCGCCGGGAATTATACGAGGGGAAATTTTTTTATTGCATGCGACGATTATCATAAGTAAGTAAGTTCTCATACTTAGACAATTTTCATAAGATCCTGAGTATAATAATTAAAAAGTTGTCAGTTTGAAATCTAATAAAAGTTTAATGAATCTAACGTTCTATAAAAACTTAAATTGAAGCGTAATAATTAAAAAGTTGATTTTTATTTAATAAAGCGAGTTCGCGGTGAGATATACGAAGGGGGAAGTCGTTGCAGAAGTTGATCGTGCGCGGACGGATATCATAAGCAATTAATTATGTTTTGGACTTTGAAATTTCACATTTATTTGAATCTTGCAGTTAACTAAGGTGTCTTGCATTAAAGCTAATAATAGTCTACTTACGTTATTTTTCTTAAAAAAGTGGCCTAAGTGAATTAATTACATTGTGCTACAAATAGACATAGAATAATTAAATAATGCATAATTTAATTCGTATTTTGCTTTTGGGCTAAACTCACTAAGAGTTTTATTTATAATTAATAATAGTTTGATTTATTAAAATTTTCTTAAAGAGTTGCTCATCTAATTAAATAATAGTTTAGTAAATTTGAAATTTTCTAAAATTAACTAACTAACTAACTAACTAACAATCACGCCGTTTCCCCGCAGGGGTAGGAAGAGACGATGGACCGCCAAACAACTCGATCATGGCATACACTTCTTGCTTCATTCACATTCATACAACGCCTCATACATTCTCTTCTGTTATTCCGACTTCTGACATGGCCCGACTCGAGTATTTGATTCACTTGATCGTGCCATGTCTTCCTCGGGCGTCTCCGGCTTCTTCTTCCATTCCATTAATAATACTTAAATTAGTTTAAAGATCTTAAAAGTTGCTTCAGTGGATTAATTAAAATTGTGCTACAAATAGAATTATAATAATTAAGTTAAACGTAATTTAAGTCGTGTATTGTGATGGACTAAATGCACTAAGAGTTTTATCTAAAATTAATAAGAGTTTGCTTAATAAAATTTTTCCTAAAGAGTTGTCGATTTTAAATTTAATAATAATATAATGAATTTAAAATTAAAAAAAAAAAATTAAATATTCAACTTAAATTAAGTTGAGTTGGGTAGACTCGGCCAAGAATGACGAACCATTAAGATTCATTAATATCCTTAATTTTGAAATCAGTGTAGAAGTAGTAATAGACAAAATATTTATAACGGAAAATATTCAAATTCAAATAATTCTGTTAAAAGTGAAATCGATAAAATCGAATTTATTCCAAACGACAAACTGTTTGTCAAAAAAATTCATTAAAATTAAATATTGTCTAATAATATTCGATTTGAGGGGTCAAAAAGATTTTATAATTGTACAAATTGGTAGATCACGATTTTGAAATTAGAAACGACTAGATCATTATTAGGTAGGTATTATTTACATTGGCTTAAAACACACCTGGCAGAAAAGTTCAATAATTCCCGATTTCATAATGACGTGTAGCTTCCGTCTTTTGGAAAAATTATGAAATTTATCGGATTTGGGGTAAGTCAATCAATATTCATATCCTAAGTCTTCAGTCACCCCAGGAAGCGGTCGAAAGGTGAAGTAAACTCTATTTCTATTTTGCTTTATATGAAGCATTTAAAATATCTATAAACACAATTATTATAGTTATGTATATTTTTCTCTATCTAACATCTAAAATCAAAATTAACGTTACTAATTATTAATATTCCGAACGATTTTCATTAATTCAAAAGTCGTTATCATTCTAAATAAACCGATTAAATCATCATCCACATACGATCTATGAAAATAGGTCAACCTAGTTCGTTGTTGTAAATAATTTCTCGAGATATGTCAGATTAGGTAAACAATTCGTTACACAACTTGTTGGATTTCGCTGACATTAGACGTAAACAAACGCATATCTCAATGACCTACATTCTTGACTACATTTAACTAGGTCAACATTTCAAATCACCCCCCCCACTTTTTATCGAAATGTGTACATATAAATATACATATAAATGTATACATGTATATTTCGATAAAAAGGAGGGGGGGGGGGGGGTGATACATATATAATCAAATTTCAGTACACTTTAACAAAGAAAATGTACTCTTACATTTAATTGAAAAATAACTATTGTCTTTAAGATAAACTACCATTCATTATTGACCACGTACCTGTAGTTGCGAACTTAAACAATTCTATAGCGCCGTTTTAATGAGAAAATCACCTCAAAGGCGTTCCACATCCCTTCAATCTTATTGATGAGTTCAAAAGAACGAACAAAACCAACGATAATAAAAATCTCAAAAATAAGCGAAATCATTCGTCGATAAAAACGTTCATTAGTTATGTTACAAAATTAAACTTATCTTCAATTTACGTTTTTCAAGGTTCGGGCCGTTTGATGCGGAGGACGGCCTTTCAACCCGGACTTTACAAAAATCGCAAGTATCTAATGTTGTTTGAAGAGGGGACGAAACTGGTTTGATCTCTTATAAAATATAGCTTGTCTGGAGGACGGGAATTCGGAGGGTCTTGGACCCATGAGGAAGAAAGGTGCCCTTTTCCGTCGCGGTATAGAGGATGAATCAGAACAAGGCACCAACTAAGGTTAAGAGATTCAGTATACCGACTGTTCAGTCTATATCTCTGCGAGGGGGGGGAGGAGGGGTGGGGGGGTTATCAACCGGAGACGTGGTCATCCAAGTGCTTTAGGGGTAGATCTGGAGCCGAATTGGTTGAAAACAAACCGTATTCGATCACTTATCATAACAAAAAGCTATAAAAACTAAAACCTAATCACGTAAATCTAGGAGAGGCTAGAGATGGCGCCAAAACAATTAAAACTGTACCTTTTAACCATGAAATTTTTTTAAACTAATCCATGTAGAATAACACTTAGTATGATGAAGAAAGGCGATATTACTATGATCGATCACTATATTTATGTATACCTAATTTAAGAATGTAACCACGTCGTATTAAATAGATCAGGAATAGTGCAATTAGTATAAGCCCAGATGCTAAGTTTTCCCGTTAAAACTCACGATAAGTTAAAATAGAAAATTTAGGGAAAAGTTAGGAAAATTTTAGTAAACCTATAGAAAATTAACGTAGATAACTTACCAGGGTAGTAATAGAGAGTTTAGAACATCAAAGTCTAAGGTAGGCTTGCTAGGAATATAAATCTGTCAATGGTATGCGAGAGTCTATCTGCGCTACAAATAATCAGGGTTACCACAAAATGAGATCTTGTTTTTCCAATAATTCGAAACAAATAATTAGACAACGCGAAATTAAGGGAAAGCTTGAGGAAATTGACCATCCCCGTGGAAAATTTCGTGAAAATTATGAAAATCCGAAACACTCGGATGTTAGCATAGGGCTAGGCTTCACGCGCTGGCCAAGGAGGAGAAAAACCTCAAATTGAAAGGAAAAATACAAAGAGTTTTCAGATCACCTTAGTTAGGAAAATTTAAGGCAGCAGAAGAGAAGTCACCTCAAATCGGTGGCGCGAACAGAAGTCTATTTCTAAATTAAATCACAAACGAAGGAAGGGCGGGCCATCCCAGTAACTAAGTCAGAGCATAAGAGGGAGTCCATCCCAAGAGGTTAGTTTTAAAGGTTCCCCCCCACCGATTAAATCATATTTTAATATATATGTTTATCATTTGTCTATATTGACATTATTGTTCTTCAGTATTCTATATATTCCTGATGAAGAAAGCATCGTTTTCAAAACGTGTATATATTAATAAAGTAGTTGATACAAAGTAATTTTTTAATTCATTTATTTACATTTTAAATAAAGACAAATATTACCGAGTTACGAATAATCTGACAATATTACAAAATCTCTTTCTACCAACAGACTTACCGGAAAATTTTACTTGTTTTTTTATGGAAAATTTAGTTACTAGCCAGCCGAGGAATTAAAATTAGTAGAGAACCAGACACTATGTCAACGTTGCTTATTTTGCGATGGAAGACTTAGCCACTAGACAGCCGAGGAATGAAACTTAGGAGAGAACCAGACACTATGTCAATTGTCACCAGATTTTAACTACTTAAATTGTAGTAGAGCCGTAACTTGTATGTTTAATGAGCAAAACATTGAAGTGTTTTCTTGGAAGTGCATCCGAGAAGATAATAAGGAGCTCCCTTCAAAATAATAAGTTTCTGGGAAACAAGACAAGACAAGATCTCTTTTTTTAGAATTAAATCGTTTCAAAAACGAAGAAAATACAATAATAACTCTTTTATGGAAATCGGAATCGTTTTGTTGCTAAAAGTTGTACAATTAGAGTCCCCATTTTACCGGCGTGTAATTTGGAAGGGGAAATGATACGAAAAAATTGAGTCGTAATATATTTAAGGGGGAGAACTGCGTCCGCGGTAAGCGATTGTAATGATGATGTTCTGGGAATTATACCACTTTCTCTTCATCAGCGGGACGATGGAAGTCGCCAATCCACCCCCCCCCCCCCCAGCAGCCTACCTTCCTATTTCCTTCATCCCCCATGCAACCTATTCTCATCCCCACCCCCAACCCTCGAGGGGGAATCATTATTCTTAGCGTTATTTACATTTCGCTCGCACATTTTGAATAGGTATGATTTTTTAAAATCAGAATTAGGTATATTGACAATTATTTTAAGAATATTAGTCTGGATCGAATTTCGCTGTTCTACTGTTGCTTTTCCACTAGTGGTAAAAATCAAATTCTAACTTTTAAAAGTTCGTTCCAAATGATGAATGTCAAATGTTGAACCATTTCATAAATCTACCAAAATTACGAAACTATATTCTTTTAATATTTTAATAGAAAACTTGGTATACTTTTACATGTAAGTACTAATTTGAGTAGCAATCAAAATCAAAGATGACTTAATAGGAACGGCTGCGCGGCCTGTTTCATACAAAACTTAATTTTTGTTTTGAGGCCGAAATACTCACCTAAACTTCGTGTTCTTTTTTTTTCACCAAAAAAGTATAGTAAATGTATAGTACGGACTAGAGGTAATTTGTTTATTTTTGTTTTACATGATGAAATTTAGGCCAATTGATTTTTCGTGATTTTAGACGCACCTTTAACAGTTATTAGGGGACTAACGATGATCTAAAAAAAATTACCCCATTTACTTTGAAAATATAATAAAACATAGTAGTAAAAAAATGTATTAAGATAATCATTATGGTGGACTTTCAATGAAATTCAATAGCACCAATTTACGTTGAAACACAAATTTGCCGTACATAATTTAAAATATCGACTCGAAAAAATGATTTTTTTTTAAATGTTTTGTTTTTTATAGTTTTACTTACGTAATCATATTTACATAAAATAAAAAAAAAACACACACAATAAATGTCTAAATAATCATGGCCTATACATCATAATTTAAAACAAAAAACAAAAACATACATCTCATACGTGCTAGATATTTACTAAACCCTTAATTTTAAAAAATATATGATTCTATTTGGATGGGTATTTTGGACTCAAATCCAAAATTATGTATGAAACAGGCAGCGAAGCAATTTCCCTTAATAATACTATGTATCTAAACGTTCGTACTATTCCGTAAGAAGTAGTTGTTGACCAACGTAGTTTAATGAAGCGGTGTGGTTTTAATGGTTCTTAGTCGTTCTAAAGCGCATAAAATCTGAAAATGTCACCTTATGGCGCTAAGAAGCTGCGGTCGGAGAGCAAATCTCTCGAACAAAGATAAAAGTAGGTTAAACCGCACAGCAGTTATCTTCCCTCAAATAATTTTATGTTTCTTTGCCGTTTCTCATCAAAAATGTTCGCCAAAGGAAAATATTTCCCCTAAAAGTACAAATAATAGAATAGCAGAACATTTTCACAAGTTTCAGGATGATTCTCATAACCAAAAATTCTCACGGAGCGGCATTTCAAATGATAATTTTACTTCTGAAGTGAACTATGGGTAGTTTGGAATTATCGGTCATGCGCTTTAGATTTTGCATCCATGGCGCATTTTAGTATTCTAATTGTGAATTGCTTTAATCTATTTCAGCAGGTAAAATAAATTTACAGAAGAGAAATTGCTTTTGCGAAAATTATTATTAAAGTGACTTTTGACGATTTTCCAGAACACAGTGTTTAATACCGCGTCAATACAATAAAACTGCAATATGATGTGTAAATAACTGATAAATTGAATTCAACATTAATTTTGACTTTATCTACTGCCATATATTTAACCTGTTAACCGACATTGGAGCAAGTAGAGTAATCCAATGAAACAATTAGGTATATAAGTTCAACAGATTTTTACTGATGAAAAATGTATTCAAATCGACATCGTACTACAAGTACTTTTATTGCAATAATCGTGCAAATGCATTAGGTATACTTTCACTTCAAACGGGCCTTAAAAACCGAATTGTTAAAAAAATCCTGTAGAATATAAAATATAACTTTGTGTGCGTTTAAGTAAAATGTTAGGCATTTTTTTTTCTTTTGATCCTCTATAGCTTACACTATGCAGTATAACTGTTATTTTACAATTATATTAGGTTAAGTTAATTAGTGCAAAACTCACTTGATGTGAACCTTCACAAAACTGTCCTGTAAAAATTAACTCTTATTATTTATTATATAGAAACTTATGTGATAAATTAATTAAGCAGGCTAAATATAAATTTTATCGAAAAGAAATTGCTAGAGGAGACTAAAAAAAAATTGGAAAATTATAAAAGATGTAGCTTATTTAAACCCCAGGAAAAGTACTAATATCAAAGAATTGTTGAATGATGGGGAGATCATTTTAACAAAAAATGAACCCAACAAACTAAATTGTCATTTTATTAATGATGGCATTGATTTAGCTCAAAAAATCCTTACAAAAAATCAAACAAATGAAGAATTTCTAGCAAAAAATTGCTCTACCGGACGTTCAATTCACTCTTTTAATATATACAAATTAAACAAAACAGAATTAACAATTCTTATTCTATCACTCAAACCATTTTGCCCTCCGGGCCCAGACAATATCACTAACCAAATTCTAATAAATCTGCGAGAACATATTATTATACCTCTTCTACACATATTCAATCAAAGCTTCTGCCTAGGGATTGTTCCCGATAAACTGAAAATTGCCAGAATTACATCAATTCATAAATCAGAAGACAAAACCCTAATTTCCAACTACAGACCTATCTCACTATTAAACTCATTATCAAAACTCCTGGAAAAGGCACTGAAAAAAAGACTACTATCCTACCTCGAAAAACATAAATTACTTTCAAGTCGCCAATTCGGTTTTCGAGCAAAAATGGGCGCAGAACAAGCTATATCAGAATTAACTCAATTCGTTGTTAAAAATTGAGATGATGAATTTAAAGTAATTGGAGTATTTCTAGATTTAGCTAAGGCCTTTGACACTATCTCTCATGAGTTGTTATACGAAAAACTTAAAAATATTGGTATCAACAGACCGGCGCTCAAATGGTTTATTAGCTACTTTAAAATAGGGAACAAATAGTGGAATTAAACAAATGTTTCAGTGACACGGCAAAAATAAAGTACGGAGTCCCACAAGGTAGCATTTTGGGTCCCATTTTATTTCTCATTTATATTCATGGGCTCACTGAAATTAAAATCCCACCTCTCTTATATAATGTTATCAGTTACGCAGATGATACAGTAATTTTATTCAAAGCGCAAACTTGGGAAAAGGTCCTTAAAAATACGAAAATTGGTATGAAGGTAATGAAAAAATGGCTCGACAAGAATCTATTTACCTTAAACACCTCCAAAACTAAGTACTTATCTTTCAGTAAAACCAATGCTGGACAACCAAAAATCTTTCCACATTTACACCTACACCCATGCATTGTAAATGTAAATATTGTAATCTACCCCTAAAACCTCAAACTGCACATGCGACAAAATTGAACACACGGATAATGTTAGGTATCTAGGGTTAATAGTGGACTGCAAACTAAAATGGGAACTCCATATTAACCTACTTGCAAAGAGAATCCGGAAACTATCTTATATTTTTAAAACAATAAGAAACATCATGTCACTAAAACAATTAAAAAATGTTTACTCTGCCCTTTGTGAAAACATTTTAACTTATGGAATATCAGCATGGGGTGGAGCTGCAGACACATATATTAAGGCGCTGAACACATCTCACAAAACAATAATTAGATTCATGTTCAAAAAACCATATCGACATCCTACAGAACACCTATTAATTAGAAATAGCATTCTTGATATAAGAAAGTTATTTATTAAAAAAATTATCTATCTATTATAACTGCTTAAAATCATCACCTTCCTACATATCTCACTCACAAAATACAAGAGCTAAATCTCAAAATCATTTTCATGTACCCAATATTAAATCCACTTTTGTCAAGAAACATGAATCCTACCTCGCACCTCTCATATTCAACATCTTCCTAAGAAAAACCTCTCAACATATAACGCAAAACAACCTAAAATGGTTATATAAAAAATTCAACACATGGCTAATGAACAGTCAAAGGAATTGCATCAAAATATTACTTGCAAACTCTCCTTAGTCTGATATTGTTATTATTATTACTGTTATATATGATTTTTAATTTAAACATTTTTAGTATGCCCTCTTGAATAATCCTTTTTAGGTTTTTTTAAATTTATTTTAAATTTCTTAATTTTTAGTTTGTAACTTTACATTTACACTATTTAAACTTTGTACTTAATATTTACTTCATATGTTTTACACTTTTCTTTATGTATTTTTAAGTATTTAATCTCATTTACATATCGATATATTTATTTTGTTACCCGTCTCAGAACAGACATCGTCTAGTGAGATGGGTAAAGTACATGTAAATGTTTAAATTTTATGCCAATAAACGCCCGGGTTGCCGGCAATGAAATGAATGAATGAATCTACAGTACCTCAAAGGCGTCATTTTGATGTATTTAAATTTTATCAGTTATTTTATTTATATTTTTAAATTTTCGTTTTATGTGCGATGTATATTCACCTACTATCGTATTATTATTTTATTTCTTAAACTTTTCTATATATTTTTTTTTATAACTATTGCATGATTGTTTTATAGAATGTGTGGGACTGCACTAACCTCCCCACATACCGGAATAAACACTTATTATTATTATCATTCTATTATATGTAATAATCCATATTATGTGTGCGCTGGTTCATACATCGTTACCGTAATTTAAATAATCATATTTGGCTTGCTCAAATATGCAGCGGTAAAATAGGAAGGGTAAGATGGGATCCAAAGACTTACCCCAGATCCTTATTTCTCCACAAGCCTCTTCTTCGGCTATCAATGCATTTAAGCACATAGATAATGAATAATAGTTCAACACAAAAAACATAGATGATATTCGTCTGCAGCGAGATCCAACAGCACAAAATACCATGGCGGTGGCGAACACAATACGAATATTGCAGCGGGTTGCGGGTACGAATTAATGCGTAGTAAACAAAATCACAGCGGACAATGATGCGGGCAAAGTCGATAGACTAGGTATGGATTACAAATTGGGTTGGTTTTATTAGGATGCATATTATTGTGCAAATCAACCATTAGGCTATCCAAGTTGAACCGTAACCGGCGAAACCATATTATGATGAAAAGCGCGGGATTACACCTTGTTAAATATTGTATTTTTTTATTGGCGAGCGTGTACCTTGAACGTCGATAATGATTTTTGATGCGAGGGTGGTTTTGATATGCCCACATATGTGAGTTATTTTCCTCTCATTTTCCTTATCTTTATCCAATCTTCTACTAACATAATATACGGCCTCCGTCGTGGATAAGTAAAGTGAGTGCCTACGTTCCTGGAACTAAGTCATCTTTTGTTACGTATTCTAAGACTAAATAAAGATTATCTTCTCTTATGCGAAATCTCAGTAATATCGGTCTCTTAAAGAAGGAATAAATTGCCTGTATTAAGCTTCCACAGTAATCAACTATTTGTGAATAGAGCTCATTCATTAATGTATTATAAAAGTAATAGGAGAATTATAATTTTTCCGGTAATCAATCTAGTACACAATAATATAAAAGAAGAAACCTTTCACGGTAATTAAATCGCCTCTTCGACTTACATCTTAACTTAACGAAATAATATCGTTCATAATTCAACTTGGAGCTACAGACATATTTGAAAATCTATCTGATTACCGCTCCCTTTGAGCGGGATTGCTTTTCTTTGGCAATAAAAACCTGGAGTTTGGAGTTGGAAATGTTTCCGAGGAGTGGTTATGTTATATATTTTTTCAAAAGCGACCGCTCTTAGATGTCGCTAAAAGCTTGACCATCCAAAGGGGCCGTTTCGCCAAACACCCCCCTCTCTCTCGCTCTCTCCGCCGCGGCGTCGGATATGCTCGTCTCCCTCGACAATTTCCAGTACGGTAGAATGGGCGCTATTTCACGGTTCAGCTGTCAAAAGTGTAAAAAACTAACGAAATGTTCAGAGGCAATGGGCGGACGGTTAATTTCGGCAGTAAATACATACCTTTTATAAAAAAAATAGACCTGGTCGTCGATCAGGCTATAAACACTTGCATGATTAAGGTGTATTGAAGAGAGAAATAAATTTAATAATATCGTAACAGAATATTATCAAATGTTGTTTTAGCATTATTCACGGGTAATCCCGCAAACGTAAAAGAGAATACTCCTGAACATCGATACCACTATAAATACTAAACCAGAAATAATTCATAAAACCTATTGCCATTTCGTTCACGATAGTACTAGTAATACTAGTAATAATACTAGTAGGTCGCTTATTGAGTAACATATTTCCGAGAAAGTTTGTCAATGTGGTTGTGAATTAATAGCCATACCGCTGCTCTAAGCCGTTTCTGCTGAATTTCAGTTTCACGTTGTACTCAGTTCTGCTGTAATCCAAAATAATGATCATTATCTTTGTTTAACGTGCGCCATAGTTCTAACGCTAATTAGTGGGAATATATTATTAGGAATCCTGGGCCTGTCGTATTTCTAATTTATATCTGTGCTATACTTTTTGTGGATGCAACGGGATCATGCGGCGGCTGGAACTACAATACGGAATAAGTCAAACCCACTGAACTTTTTCTATGGCCAAACCAAACTTAGCTCTGTTTTTTACACATTTAGTACTGTAACGTTTAAACCAAAGAAAGATTCAGTCTCAATCTAAACCATACAAATATGAATAAAAAATTGGATTTAAAAAAAAATAATGATTAGTTATAATTTAATATAGAGATTTTTTTATTGGTTTTAGAATGTATACTATAATGCGATACGATATTTCGATCCACAAATATATATGTGCGTACATATATGTGTGTGTGCGTACATGTATGTATGTGTGCGTACATGTATGTATGTGTGCGTACATGTATGTTTGTGTGCGTACATATATGTTTGTGTGCGTAGGAATATGTATATGTCCGTACATATATATGTATATTACATGTGTATGTGTTTGCGTGTGTATGTATGTGTGCACCAATGTGCACATGTGTGTATGCTTACACATATTATTATTTTATTTTTTGTGATTTAATCGTTACGCATGTCTTTTTCTCCTTTCTATCTTCTACTTTCTTTTATATTTTTTCCAATTGTCAGCGTGTTAATATAATTAATATAATAAATACATATGTTTACACTAGAAAGTAACTATACTCCATTGGTCACCGTGAAACAGGCAGCTGCCTAGTATGGTGATCTAATGTATCTACTCCATGTAAATGTTTCCAGTAAATATCATGTATTTTATAAAATAAAATAAAATGAATAATTGAAGTAGTAATAAGGTGCATAAAAAGTTAATAATAAGGAACTAAAGTGCAAAATACAGTGCGTGTAAAAATATAAATTCATATAGATCAGCAAACGCCGACTTTGAATATATAACTTTCATTATATATAAGTTTACGTAGAATTTAAAAATCGTTATTTAAAATTGAATAAAAAATCATTTCATCGAAACATCTTGTTATGTTGGTACCATTGCATTTGGAACATTGACGTCACGTGCGCATTCTGTTTTTGGATTAGTAGGGACATTTAATTTTTCGATTTTGTTTTGTATAATAGTCGTTCAATATAAACAATTATTATTAATGAAAGAAATTAGAGTACTCCTGAGCAAACTAACTGTCAATATGGATATTATGATAATGTTAATGCTCATTACTATTATTATTCTTTGGGTTAAAATTTCTAGAAAGGCACATACTTTTATTAATTATGTTTAGTTATGGTTTACAATGAATATAATGTAAAATTATGTACGATAAAGCTCATCTTTGTTTTGACATTTGATATTCTAACCTCGAAACTTATCAAAACCAACCATCCATTGATTTGGAGCGGGCTTTGAAAAATTGGAACTTTAAAAATTATTTTAACTACGAAAACTAACCTTAGAAAAAAAAACTAAATGTATTTGGATTTAAGTTTTAACGTCATTATTGATAAAAAAAATGTACTGAAGTTGCTTATAGCAATTTCTGTAAGGTTTTAGCGTAATTGGATAGTTGTGTGAAAAAAAATAATATATTAAGTTATGTTAGTTCAAATACCTAATGTTAGTAATTAGTAATTAGAACGTAGTTTATAGAGTTTACGTACATAGGTATCCAAAGAAACTCATACTGTGTAAAGTAAATATTTAAAGCAAAACAACATACCCGTGATGTTAAGCGATATTTTTTACAGTTGCCAAAACTCTTGGTACCTTCCGAAATAGCGATGGGTCATGACTCATTTTGTTAAGAGCATGAGTCACGGTACCAACTCAATATTTTTGAACGACTCAATTGAACGACAGCTCATTGAAGGGCTGGCACATATTAAGACAACTCCCAGCTCATACGACTCCCCGAGTATAGGTGAGGCACATAACGTCCAGACTGTCAGACGCCGTTCGCGTACTGTACAGGTCCCATGCACGTGTAAATAAGGTAAATATTCATCTCTACATACGAATATGTGAACCCTAGACAAGAAATGTTTTAAGATGCATCAAGGCGCCAAATATTAATTGCAAGTCCCACGGTCATCGTGTACATGTCTAATTTAGCCTTACAGAAATTAGACACGTATACGATGATTTCATATAAACAAATTAGAATATAGAACCTTATTTAGAGATGCGTCATCGTAGAAATGTGTAAACATGTTTATCTTTTTTTCAATAAATAAACAATTTTTCCTAAGTGGTTCCAAGATTTGTCAAAAAAAGTCACAGTCCAATTGAGCCGCGGTACGTTTTACCAGGAGTCGTACGCTCACGGCTCGTCCATTAAAGACTCATCACTATTCCAAAAGCGAAAAGGAACAATGCAATATTGTGGAATAAAAATCTCTCATTTCTCAGAACAAAAATAAAAATCCGCTAAAAAAAATAAAAAAGAGTTTTTTAAGTACGTCATTGCATGCTCCTGGTATGCAAATCAAGTAGCATAGAAAATGGATACAGTACATATGTAGTAATTAAATAATATTATTACATTACGTATTCATGATATAGTCTACATCGGCTATAGAAAACCAAGCCGACCTAAACTCCGATTGATAAAGTACAAACTGGCGAACAAACGTGTGGTTTTTGGCTTCAAACAAAGTTTTTCGACTTTTTCCTAGCCAGGATTCAGAATTCCAGCTTCCAGGCGAGATAATCCCATAGGCTATAGTCTGTACGCTACACGGCGTGTACTGTTTCCCTCGCTAAATCGCATTTTACTTTATCTCCATCAACTGTTCACAGCAACTCGACTATACCAACTCTACTTTATTATACACAGATTCATTATAGATTCAAGCAGATAAATCATCCAACATTTTAATTAAGATTTTTACCGACGAGTTATTAGCTTTCGAAATTAATTGAAATTTTTCGTTTTAAATAAAGCCACGAGATAATTGCAAATAATGATGATTGTTTTTTTAAACGACTGTTCTAAGCGCGTTAACTTTATTCTACGACTATGGATACAGATCTTCGTAGAAAAATGGACCTAAGCCACGAATTAAAATTATTATTGATGTTGTTACAAAAAAAAAGTCATTAAATTATTTCCATTGAAGTGATGTATAACAAAAGAATGAAATGTATAATTATTTGGCCTACTAGCACAATGCATAAATACTTAATCTAAATGTAATAACCACAACTAGGAAACTCCGATATGGATCATTGGTATCTCAACTTTGACGATGAAATATTATGCATGAAAATAAAACAATAACTTTGTTTATAACCACGAAAATTTTATTTAATTTTATTACGACCGACCGGTTTCGCTTAACATAAGCATCTTCAGGGTACAAAAATTAAACTTAATTTAATTTAACTCAGTTTAATTTTTGTACCCTGAAGATGCTTATGTTAAGCGAAACCGGTCGGTCGTAATAAAATTAAATAAAAATTTTCGTGGTTATAAACAAAGTTATTGTTTTATTTTCATTAAATATGTCTAACCACAAAGTGACTGCTTTCTATCAAAATATTATGCACTATCAAATTTTATTAATATTTTCATCTTACTAAATATTTAACAAGGAAATTTTCGTAAAAGTATTGCGCAATATGTGATTTAATGGACAATTTACGCTATAAATTAGAAATAATACTCTACCACCCAAACACAAATATCCTTTACTATTGATTTCCACGCTCTAACGTCTGATTTATTCATTTTTTAAATAAATAAAAAGAAAAACATTAGACACTCATCTTACTAGGAAAGTCCTCTATTGAAATGAACGGCTTTAAAATTTTAGTGAAACGAAATACTACTTTTTTTTTTTAAGTAACACCAAAGTTATTCAGACTATAAATAACTATAAAATCTACAGTCAATCTTTAAGTTGGACCGTACATTTATAAATTACAACAATAATAATTTCATTATAATCCTCATAACTATCATAGAGTATCTGTGTTCCAATTAGCCACACTCATAGGGTGACCATATTTTTGTTAACAAGAAGTAGTGAGTAAATTATAATATGTAAATAATAATAAGTAAATAATAATCAGTAGACAGTAAGTAATAAGTAAATAATAATACATGAATAAAAATAAGTAAATATTGTGTTCTCTATAAACTTTAAAATGAATATCTTAATATTAACGTAATTATTGAACAATACATACATCTAATTAGTTACTGATATTAGTTAGTTACATTTATTCCATTTTTATTGAGATAACATTTTGATCATTTTCGTAGAAAGCGATTAATTTGTCTTTGACAAATTTATTAAATTTAACAAACACTTTGATCAATTTTGAAATCATCACCAACCGGTTTCGCTTATCTCAAGGTTCGTTGGGATAAAATTTTAAGCTGAACAAAAATACATAGAGTGAGCATATATATACTCGTATGTGAGATATACAAATGTAATAAAGGAGGCAAAATATAGAGCGAAACAATCGAAACAAGTGAGACAGAGATATCCTTAAATTTTATTCCGTTAAAGCTTGGGACAAGCGAAACGGGTTGATGATGATTTAAAAATAAATTAGTGGTTTAAAACATAGTACTTGTTTTATTCAATTACTTATTGAACCTTATAAACCTGGATGAATTATTTTTTTACCATTGAATATAATATCGACAAGTCTCAAATGAAATATGAAACAGAAGAGACGTAGAAAAATAACGTATCCCTCACATCTCGGACTCGAACCCAGGACCTCTCAGTCTATCTACGACCAGCGTTCTTATACAATGAGCTAATACACCTTATCGCTTTTCGTCATTTTTATCAATATCACACTTCAAGGAACCGCTAATATTATTTTCATTTAATTTCCATATATACGAGTATATTATTTAATTGAACTTTGATATTAATACAAATAATGAAAAACAATAATGTGTCATCAGCTCAGTGGATAAGAGCGCTGGTCCCAGATAGACCGATGGTTTCTGGGTTCGAGTCCCAGATGCAACAGTTAATATAATAATAATATTGCTTTATTATCTTTCCTTTTTTATAAAAAAATAATAAATAATGATTAATATCACTGGGATTTCCCGCGCTGAGGATTTCATGTACAAAATTTGAAAATACATTATATTAAATTGATGTGCTTGATGAAAAAAAAAACCTAATTGCAAGGTGTTGTCTTTTTTATTTTCTGTTTCATATTTCATTTGAGATTTGTTACTATTATCTTCAATGATTAAGAAAATAGTTACTTTTACGTAAAAAAGACCGTTATAACATCTCTGTGGGTATTGCAAATAAATTATTTTGAAAGGTAAAGTAAACAAAGGTAACATTTGTTCATAACATACAGTCGTATGATGTTAAATCAATGATTTTACATGTGGTTTTTACCCGAGTTCGTATAGTAGATAAAAATTCTTACAAAAAACCGTGCGAATTGTATACCACCATACGTGAGACCAGAATGCCGGAGATATTATTATACATTATGAGCGGCGGCTCTACCGCCTTCGTCCTTTAGAAGCCAAATCAAGCGTCATCTGCCGCCCAATCGATGGGCGGACGCGATTCCTTGTGCTGTGCGGGTGCTGGTGCGAGTAAAATGTTCACTTTGAGATAAAAAAGACATTTCGATACAATCGAAAGAAAGAACTGGGTTCAATAACCTGGAATGTTGAAATGATGAGAATGAAAGATGTAAGAATTTTTTGTAAAAATAATAATATAATAATAATGTGTATTTGTAAAAAGCATTAACTTTGTGGCTCGCCATAATTTACAATAAAATCACATAAATTTGTTGTAGACCATTATTTTATTAACACTCTACCGGTTTCGGAAGCACCCTTCCTTCGTCAGAAGAATATTATAACTGAGTTATAATAAATATTAACAAATTTATGTGTTTTTTATTTTAATATTAATGTTTTATATCCTCACTGGAATTTCCCGCGCTGAGGAATTCATTCACAAAATCCGAAATTACATTATATTAAATTGATGTGCTTGATGATAAAAAAAATGTACATGAGGTGTTTTAAGTGCAGTTGAGTGGTTTCGGTGTTAGTCTGTATTTGGTGCTTATATGTTTTCTAATTCAGATCTTCCTATGTAGCGTATCCAGTGTGTTATTTAATTTTTAAATTTATTATGGTTGTGATTTTTGAAGGATAGTGGGATTTTGTTGTAGAGTATATTACTATAGTAAAAAAAATTATTTGTCCAAATGTTGTGTTCGTGTTTCTTTGTTGTATTTATCTTAAAATATATAAATAAATTAAGTACGGCATTAAATTTTCTTCTTATATAAAGGGAATTTTCATCAATTTGCAACCAACCTTAATTCAACGTATTGGGAAACCATTTTATTTTATGTTTTACATATTGAATACCCCACAAGTGTACCCGGAGCTAGTGTGACTATGGAATCTACAATTATGGTATTTAGTGAAGCTGAAGGAAGTGGAAGGAGATGCAAAATACGAAGGTAGGAAATACAGATCTGGTCAATAAGCACGGCTAAAGCCATTTGAAGCGGTTAGTTTCTGAATGGTGATCTTTCACGTGGGCAAACTGGGAGCTACAACTGTGAAAAATGTCGCATGCATAAACATATATATGCATTTTTTTTTTAAAATTAGAAACACAAACAATATATTTACATAAAAGCACATTACATAATATGTCATATATATAAAATCGTCGTGTAAATATCTCCTATTAGTGTGTTCACAACATATGTGGTGTACGCGATAAAATTTTTCGATTATTCAGTTACAAATTACCATGTTTATTTAACCATATATAAAAGGTTGAAAGATTTCACTTAAGTATAATTTTGTATTTTAATTTTATTTGTGAAGACATAAAAAGGTCCTCAGATACAGCTTTTTGTATTGAGATTTTGAATGGATTTGTAGAATTTGAGAAAATGTCAATGTTGCGATGTTTACTTATTTCACTGTTCAATCTTGACGTTTTTGGTACAAAATTATGAAATTCCGTATTATTCAGGTCTATGTCACATCTGGGTCTCACGTACAATGTGATCTTACTCACTAAGTTACTATCAACCAGATTATTCATAATTTTATAAAACATAGTCAAGTCAATTAATTTTCTACTTTTGTGAAGGCTCTTAAATTTGAATTGGTTAAGTCTCTGCTGATAACCTTTCAGTAGACGGTGAACTCCCGATCGATATGACAAGATACTCGTACGTAAGAATTTCTTGTGAACGGATTATTTTCTATTTATATGTGTCGTGTAATGTGGAGACCAAACAGTATAATTTAGAATATAACACTGATAATTATTTATTTGATTGTTTCCAAAATATGGTAGGCAAATTCAGAATAATTACTTTTACATAGGTGCTTCTTAACTTTAGTATTAAAATTTCTTTAATTCTTTCCTATATAAAACAAGTTTCAATTGTTACAGATTCATGTATTGATCACCGATTCATTTAAAATATCATCTTTATCCTCGTTATTTAAAATACAATTTTAATGTTATTATTTCTATAAATAGCTGGTTGTGTAGTATTTGGAATGTTTTCTTTATGTTAACATGTTGATATTTATATATTTAATAGTGGTTTACACAGAACATTTATTGATTCTTCAGAAAAGCGCAGAAAAGATGGTGATCTACTTATTGTAATTAACTGTGTTATTTATTACCTTGTTACAACTTATTTAGTCCAACACCTCTTCCCATAGACTCCGAAATAGTGAATTGCTGTTCCTCAGTCGACACTTTACAGATAATGGATACCATTCTTCTTTGTCCATAATATTGAAACTTGCCAACTCAAGTCAAATCATTGAATTTTTTGTTGTACATTGAAATAATTTTTGTTAGTCTTTACGCAACAAAATTTATATTTATTTTAAACGCAATTATTCAATTTTATTGAAACCTAATTCCGGCTTTGACTTGACATTATCTCCCTTTGTACGTTTTTGTCATGTTTATGTATTTGTCTCTATTCATGTATATGTGCTCTCATTTAGCTGTGACTTCTATTTTTTTCTCCATTCATGTGATGCTATGTAGTTAGTGAACAATAATTATTATCCGTAAAATAATAAATAGATTTGAATAATTACTCTTTCGAAAATATTTATCATACACTTCCATTTCAATAGATATAATCAAAGATATTGGATAACAGGTAAAATTCCGGAAACTAATTGTTTTATTTTGTTAATCGATTGGGTAAAATGGCTTTCTTTCCTTCCATGACTGCTCTTTCGGCAGGTATTTGATGTCTCGCAATTTAATACCTCGGCGTCAATGAGCCATGCACCCTTCGCAATGTCCAAACCCTTCGAGAAAGATATTGACTAACAGATAAAATTCTGGAAACTAATTGTTTTATTTTGTTAATCGATTGGGTAAAATGGCTTTCTTTCCTTTCATGACTGCTCTTGCGGTAGGTATTTGATGTCTCGCAATATAATACCTCGGCTTCAATGAGCCATGCACCCCTCGCAATGTCCAAACCCTTCCAGAAAGAGGAAAGCGAGATGATGGACGACCCGTCAACACAGTTTCTCCGGTGGATACTCACAGAAACAAGCGGACCGTAAGAGTGTAAGATAAAAAAGGGCCGAAAAGGTGTAGGAGTATGTGGAGATGCACGTATGTTAAAGAAACAGAGATCATATAACAGTAGATATTGTGATGGATGTTGTAACGCCACTTTATCTATGTAGAGCTACCCTGTTGGTTCAAACGAGGGTGCTTACAAAATAAATTTCTCAAGTTTTTGGCAAAAATACCAAAATACCTTTTCACTTCTTATCTTTTGTGAGTGTTCTTACAAAATTATTATACTTTCGATTCATTCGAGTTCTTAAACTTCATTTAAATGCTTTCAGCAAGGCTACCGGATAGAGCAATTATAGCTTTTGAAAGCCTTCTTTAGAAGTTGGGAATAATGAAATTTTCTTTCTTTCTTTTTGTTCAATCATTGTTCGGTACAACTCGTTCTCTTTCATAAGAACGATGCTACATTGCAATACTGGTTAATCTTTTGCAATGAATGCCAAATGTTCGTGAAAAAATGTGCTTATTTTTTTAATTTATTTTTTATAATACAAACACAAATAATATTTACATAAAAGCATCATACGTAATATATCATATACGAATATACACAATCGGTGTGTAGATATGGGTAGTAAATGTGTTTACGACATGTGTGGTGTACGAAATAAAGTTTATGGATTATTTTGTTACAAATAATAATGTTTATTTACCCATCTCACTGAAAGTAGGTGCGTGCAAAAACACGATTGTGCAATGACGATGTTGTTTGTTTCCACAATGGCCAAAGAAACATATATGTTAAAATGTTAGGGCATAAATAATGTCACCCAAAAAAATTCAAAGATTTTACTCGCTTTAAATTTCATTTTATTTGTGAAGACAAATCATCGACTATGGCTTTTTGTATTGAGATTTTAAATGCGTTTATGGAATTTGGGAAAATGGCAATGTTGTGATGTTTACTTATTTCATTGATCAATCTTGACGTTTTTGGTATAAAACTGTTATCCCGTATTATTATTAAGGTGTATGTCTGTCCAAAACAAATCAAAATTTCTCGTAAATCTTAGTTTAACATATGGTGATTTCTTACTCACTAAGTTACTACAAAATATATTATTTTTTTTAAAAGTAGTCAAATCAATTAATATTCTTCTTTTATGAATGCTCTCAAATTCGACATAGTTAAGTCTCTGCTGATAGTCTGTTTTTTACAATATACAGGAGGCCCTGATGGAAATAATTTCCCTCAAGAACTTTATCATCTTGGGGATGCTGGGTGGAGGGTCCTTTAGAGCATAGGAAGGAGTAAACCTGGGTTTTGAAGAGACCCATGTTGTAGGAGGGAGGATCATTCTGTAGCCGAGCTGTTGAACACAAGAACGAGTCGTAGAACTGACCAATGTGACAAATGTCAACTGATTCCAAATATTGGCCCCGCGTTTGTCGTGTTTCCCGACTGTGCACCGGTGCCGAAGAGATCGATGACGCTAGTTCCTCAGAGCATCTTCTATTAAAATACAATTAGAAACACCATTCCCACCTGACGTCTGTGCTCCAAAGATATCAGTCCGTTTGTTAAGATAGGCGAATCTATCAAAGGGACCGCCAATTTTTGGACAGAGTCAAGGGTTTTTTTTCAGATATTTTGGGGGTCGTCGTCGAAAGCCTCTACAGTCCACCGCTCTACCAACTGAGCTATCGAAGGTTATATTTTGGGGGTCCCGAACAAAGGCGTTTGCCAAATTCTACAGTGAGTCGCACTTGCGATTTGTACAGGGTCAGCAGTTGTGTACTATTAAATTATCTGCGAGCTCTGTACAGTACGCCCAGCTTCTGAGAGGCTAACTTTACTACAGCTCGGTTGGAGCCTCCATACCTGAGCTGGTCACTTAGGGTTACACCAAGCATATGAATGGAGGACTTGTTGGGAAGGCTGCTTCCATTAAAGGAGACTCCCGTAAAATCAAAAATAGGTTGTTAGAGTCAACGAAGCGTACCATTTAGCTTTCCGAATTATCAAGATTCTATTTATAAACATGTTATATTATTCTATTAATATGTACAACCTTTAAATATAAAATATATATGGTATATATATAACACACAACGATTGAACTCAGGTAAATATTATGAATCAAGCTTTAATTGCGCGCTTTACAAACGGGTTCATTTACCGCCAGCCAGACTTCATTGGGCGGATAATTCACAGCATTTCAAATACCTCGATAATTTTCCACGAGCAATGAGCATGATTTAAGATTACGTTTCCGCGTTCTACCTGGATTGTAATTGAACTCACGGGAGGTTCAACCACCAGTCGTACAGAACAATTCAGTTCCTGTCTAATTCGCTCGCTTGCTCCCACTGTGTTATAAGTTTCCCTTCTAGCAACTTATGAAATTACATATTCCATGGAGATGGGAATACATTATTTGTTGGGAATACCTGACCGCCCCCGAGCTCGTATCATATTTTATTCGTTAGCAGTAGCCTAGTTTATTCACGGCTGCTATTTGGGATAAAGGGGTGGGATGTTTCTTGCACCGGGCGATATTAAAAGGTTATTCCACTCTTCGAAAAATTGGTACCATCGCGTGAACGTTGATGTACGTGGCATTAATACTTTATCGGAAGATTGATTGCAGATCTAAAGTGTGAGGAAGTTTCACCTTTTTATGAGGAGGCACCTACCTACTGTGTTCAGGAATGAACAAAGGACGTAATATATTATTTTTTTGTTTAATTCGTAGAACTCCATTTATTTATTTTTTAATTTAACGTATATGAAATTTAATAATGTAATTATTAAGATCTCCGAGTATTTTTAGTTTGTATTATTGTGACAGCTGTTTAAAAACGTGTCAAGTTAGAGTTGGGGGGAGAGTAAATAAAATCATTTAAATAAGTCGTCATAATGTGGATTAACCGCAGTTTGAAAAAGCCTTGATCGCCGAAATAGCTGTGACAATAATAAAAAACTATAAATACTTGCAGTACTTAATAATAACATTATTAAATTTCATTTATATTAAATTTAAAAAAGAAGACGTAATATATATTTTGTAAGAATTATTTATTTATTTTTTATATGAATTCCACACAGGAGGCCCTTAAGAAAATAAATATTCTCAGGGGCTATGTCATATTTGAGGACGCTGTGTGGAGGGTGTTTTTGAGGAGAGGATGGAGTAAACATGGGTGTTCAGGAGATCCATGTTGTGGAAGGGAGGAAACACAGAGGTCGGCAAATTGTTTCAGTCGGGCTATTGACCTCAAAAATGAGTTGTAGAAATATCAACCGTGTACAAATGTTGGGCGCGCTTTGGAATTTTTTCCGACTATGCACCGTTGATAAATCTCGGTAGAACAAGGACAGCATTCTCACCTGACGCCTGTGCCTTAAGGATTGCAATACTTTTGTTAAGATTGGGGACTCTATCAAACGGACCGTCAATGGTTATTTCAGATATTTTGGGGCTCCAGATCTGAGGTGGCTGCCAAATTCAACAGCGGAGCGCACTTGCGATTTATACCGGGTTAGCAGTTATTTTTTATTAAACTACCTGCAATCCTACAAAGTAATGAGAGGCTAATATGACTCTGGCTTTGTTGTAGCTGCCATGCCTGAGCTAGTCACTTAGAGTTACCCCAAAATAAAGTTCCATTGAAGGAACTAGATTGTAATTTTCATTATTTTTGGACATAATCAAACATGATTGAGTTTTTGAAACATTAAATTCGAAGAGGTTATTCTTACCCCAGGAGGAAACTCTCTCGAGGTAACCGTCCATGATCTGCTTCTCAGCCCTCCGAGCCATTGAAGTTTGTGTGCCTTTTAGGAGCTTATCAAACAAAAAGCCAATGAAGAACTTATAATAATAATAATAGTTGGATGACTTGTATAGCGCCGTTTTTGTGAAAAATCACCTCAAGGGCGCTGTACAAATATTTCTTAACTAATTATGTACAGACAGATACAGAAAAACATACTTACCTGGCAGGTCGCTTCAGATGAACACAGTTTCAGAAAAATTTAATTATAGAGATGATAGTTTTACATGGTTATTTTTTTCTCCTTTTCTATTGATGTTACATTTATTAGATGATCGGTGGCACAAGAAGAGTTGGTATTTATTGAATTATTGGTATTAATTTTAGGAATGGAAAGTATTCATAAAATGAATTTTAGGACTCTAAAATATCTATAAAATTACCTTACACAGCGTAAGAAGCTTTTAATAAATATTAACGTTTTTATTTATTTATTTTTATTTTTATTTTACACTTTTTTTTGGTTGTTTACAGTGTTGCGGGCTGTGGACGCATTTGCGCACCGATGCGTGAATTTTTAATTATATTTTTTTTTTATTTAATGACTTTAGGTAAGTACTAACCGGCCAGCCTAGCTAAGCAATTTACAGGTGAATTTATGGATACGATTGTCTGAAAAGATGTGTTTTAAGTTTAGTTCTGAAGTCTTTGATAATTCTTAAGTCATGCGGCAGTTCATTCCAGGCTTTAGGTCCTGACACTCCGAAAGCACGATCACCGAACTTAGTATTAGGTGTGCGCTTTAGTTCCTTCAACCTGCCGATGGCTGATGACGCTGCTGACCTAAGGGTGGACTGCCGTGAGTTGGTATTTTCGGGAATACACAGTTCTGGTAAGTAAGCCGGAGCCATTCCGTTAAGTGACTTAAATACCATCCAGCAGAGCTTGAACTGGATTCTTTCAGGACATTTGAGCCAGTGGAGATTTTTGAGATGCTCTGAAATGTGAGAATATTTAGATACGCCGGTGATAAGTCTTGCTGCAGCGTATACAGCCACTGAAACAATAAACCGATAATAAGCATGGTGGGCGTATCCGTACGTACTAAGTAACCTCATTTTTACTTACTTCTGGTAAAATTGATCTGACGTATCCAAATACCGAAATACTTTGATCAACAGATTTCGTTGATTGTAAAGGGATAAAATGTCGAAAAGTTTTAATAATAACTATTCAGTGGTTGAAGTAGACGTAATGTAGTGAGAGGTGAATTCGCGTCTTATAGGGTAACACAACACATTCAGCAGGAGGAGGTACAAGTAGAATGCATGACCCTGATAGGCGCAATGAAAGGGACGCTTTGATTGTCAATAAACGATTGTTGAGAAAATTTTATTTAAATTGTGAGGGAAGAGTTATTCATGGAAGTGAAAGGAGAACACAGCACATGATCAAGTAAATTGTTTCCTCGGCAGTAAACATAATATTATTCGAATTGGCTAGTATCAAAAGTTGGAGAATGTAGAATAAATAATTAAATTCTAGTTTCTGTTGCTACTTTGTAGAAACTGATTTCATTATATTTCGTTTTGTACCTTATTCTATTTTAAATACGTGTACGAGGTGGGAAAAACTAATTTAATAATTATTCAATCAGATATAAGTTGGTGTCTGTTTTTAAAGCTAATAACGCAATAAAATGCTATTTGGAAAACCATTATCATAGATACCAACTCTGTTCTGATAGCCGTTGATAAAGTTTGCAGATTTGTTTTTGTTTTTGTAGCTTTATTTAGATGTAAGCAAATTTTCATACATCTAGTAATAAAAAACATATAAGATACATAATAAAATAAATAGAGTCATAAAATTATAACGGAAAGAATACAGTTAATAAAAAAAAGAAATACAGTTACCCCAGTTCAAAAAAAAAATAGGGTTTAAGAAATACAGTTAATACAAATAGAAATACAAGTCATAAATTTTTCTTTATGTATATAGCACATGTTTTACGGAAAGTGCCAAGACTTGAGGCTTCCTTTATGGAATTTGGTAGGTTATTATAAAGTTTTTGCCCTTTATAAAACACGCTGTTCTGTGTACACGTAAGTTTTGTTTTGGGAAGCCTGAAGTCTCGGCAACTCCTCGTAGGATAATTGTGAATATTTTCATAATACATAATATTAGTTTGCAGATATTTAGGGAGCATGTTATTTTTAAGCTTGTACATCATTGTTAATGTATTATATATTATATGTTGTTTAGTTGTCATCATATTTAAGTTTTGTAACATAGTTTTAACTCTAGTAAAGATATTACATTTCAGAATCATCCTCATTCCCCTATTTTGTATAACCTGTAGTTTATTATTTTGGGCCTCGTTACATAAGAAAAGAACACTAGAACAATAATTTAAATGAGGAGTTACAATAGAATTGTATACAAGGTGCGTTGTCTTGAGATCCAAGTTATTCCTTTTATGTAATTCTTTTTAGGAAGCCAACTTTTTTAGCAATTTTCTTAGATATGTATTCGAAGTGATCCGATATAGGTATATTTCTTTCTTTCTTCTATTGTTTCTGTATATTTTGAGAATGTACACTAATTTATGTTATTGTTTATGTATATATTTTTGTTTTTATATTTTCATTTACATATTTGCCTTGAAAACTTTTTTTAACTTAATATTATGTAGCAAAAATTAACAATCCAAAATCACTTGAATTAATAACTCATGGGAATGCAACATTGTTGTATGTCTTGTCACAGTACACAGAACCTCGTTCCGTTACGTAAGCACATTTGTATTGGCAATCTTAGTAAAGTTCACCAATAGATCTAATATATAAAATATCCCCCGGCTAGCTCTTCTCAGGGTAGAGGGATGTATACGAGAATGTAATACACCCGTCTTTTAGTTGTGTTGTCAGTTCGTTGATGGGCGATTCTCGAAATTACCCCTTAGTTATCATTAATAAAAACAAATACATATAAATAGATAGATAGATAGATAAATAGATACATATAAACAGGAATAGGGAATTCAAAATAAAAACAACTCTCTTTTGCTATATAAATACCTGGTAGGCAGGCGTATATTTTATAGCGGAATTTAAAGGCTCTAGGAAAAGCTTTAACCTTTCTGGGGACGACTGCAGGTTATTAAAAGATAGAATGAATTTGAATGATTTTAAAATGGTTTCAGTTTTATCAAGAAGCAAAATAAATAACTACGTAAATTGGAACGGAACCCGTTGTTGAATGCAGGGGCTGGCGACAGGTAGGCAGCGAACAGGTCGGCTCTCCAGGCAAGAATGAATCTCTGTCTTCTCCACCGCTCCCTTGTGGTCGCTTTCCCCCTCCCTCCCTTTACCAAAGGGAGCGGAGAAATACTTATCATAGACAACTAATGTTTATTTATGGTTAATTCCGGATCGCGGTTTGTCAACCGTAGTTCTTAGGGACTCGCTTCATAACAGTCTTTAAATAAATATAATAAAACTACTCAATGAACATCCGCTCCGCTTTTTTATTTATTTGTAAGAAACAAACAGCTTTTAATAAAAAGGATGTTTAACGAAAGGTAAGCCAATAAAGTTTCTTGTGCTAACGGTGGTTAAATACACATGTTTTATTTATGAAGCTAGAAAAAAAATAAAAAAACTAAATAAGAAGGAAGGGGGGAAAGGAAGATAAGATCGGGACAGGAGATGCTCTCGATACATTTTATACTCGTGCATCAATTTGTGGTCGTACGTATTACTTCCGTTCGATATTTTGAAAGGGTATTGTAAAGAATATCGATATTGTGGAATTGTGCGTTATTAATACGGAAAATTTAAGAATTTATCCTAAGATTGGTCCTGCACGAGGGCAAATGAAAAAAAATGGTTTGTCGGGTTGAGTGTACGAATGTTTATAACGTTGATGAGCTATGTCGAGTCCAGGCCATTATTCATAATTTTATACAACAAGATTTTGTAATTGAACGAGTTATGGAATTTAAAGGATTCTGTATTATTTGTAAAGTGTAAAATAAATTAATAATTCTTATCCTTAAATAAGTAAGTAACTTAAGCTTAGTATCAATGACGTCATGTTTAGAAACGCGCACCGATTTATTATTTTTAATGACAAGAGGGATATATCTATAATAACTATTGTTAAATAAACCGAAAGAAGAAGGTTTGAATCCTTACCTAAAAAATGATAAACAATCAATCTCAATTCTAACCTTTAGCAATAAGAATACTCGGGAAGACGGGGGTAAATTGCCCAACGTAAAAAATCCAATCGGATGCCGCCTGTCGAATCCAAAGAGTTATCCAAAAATACCTCAAGTATATAAAATGATTTAAAGGGAGATTATTGATTTTGTATACGTTTCAAAAACGAACGCTTTCTGAATCTGAAACATAAATTTGACGCATATTTCGCAAAAGAGCTTTAAAATAAATTGGTTTTATTCAATAATATCGCAATTCTTGAACTTCCCCAGTTCTATTTCTAAGTCCGAGGCTGTGTAACAGGAAACGTGTGCGCAATCCGTCAATTAACTTTAGTTCATCAGTCACGGTGGTAAGTGAATTAAGATTATGGATGATCTAGATTTTTTTATTATTAAATTTGCTGCCTCCGATTGAAGCCTTGCAAGATTTCTAAGAATATTTCTTTTTATCTGAAAATCTGATGCCTGTGCTGAAAATTCAACACGTATTTTTACATGACACCCATATGACAATTTAGGAGTTAATTGTTATATTATTATTCTTTCAATTAAAATAACAATAACCTAATATACCTACAAATTCAACACGTATTTTTACCAACTACAAATCGATGGCACCAATCATTCATTTACACATGACACCCATATGAGAACTTAAGAGTCAATTGATATATTATTATTCTTTTAAAATAACAATAACCTAATATACCTAAAAAATTAACCTTTTCTTACCGGTGTTATCAACTGAGTTGACATGCCTCTAATTATTTAAATATCTCTGTAACTATGCAATAAATCGAATAAAACCATAGAAAAAAAGGTTTTGTTAAAAATTGTCAATATGTAGTATTTCTGCGTGCATCTAAATACTAGTCGAGGGGTATACTAGTGAGCGAGAGGATGACAGGGTTGCGTTCGCAGTGCCACGATACGCGGTCGTCAGTAGTAGCCGGCGGTCAACCGGCAGCAATGTATGTGTATCGTGCATTTTATGCGTGGCTCACGTTATTCCTCGTCTTCAGCACTTATACACAGTATTTAATTTATATATGTGTGTACATAATATGTGTAATAATAAAATGACTAGAATAAATGTAAACAATTTTTTTTGGTCTTCGTAAGGTGAGCAATTTCGTCACTATAATAAAATTATTTTTTTTACACCAGTGTTCTTAATTACCTAAATGACCTATGTCACATAGAATGTGAAGGCGAAATCATAAGTTTTGTAGATGATACTGTAAATCTATTAAATGGGAAAAATTGTTTAGAAGCATTCAAGAAAGCAGAAGTCACTCTAAACATAATCAAAACATGGCTAGACTATCACTCACTCACACTTAACGCTAATAAAACTAAATTCATTACTTTTAAAATAAATAATAAAAAATTCAGAAACAAACCTTAACCAGAAAATTCATTCTTACCACTTTTAAAGGGTCAATGTAATTGTCTATTATTGGAAAATATTAACCACATAACGTATCTAGGCGTAAACAATCACAATTTAATCTCGAGTAACCACATTATTAATATAAATAACAGAGTTAAGAAAATAACTTACTTTTTAAAAAAATCAGGAATGTCCTCAGTACAAAAGATGGCTCTCTGCCAATCGGTATTAGAATATGGGATAATCGGATGGGGCAGTGCTAATGAAAAGATTCTTAATTTACTCATTATAACACAAAAAGTCTTATTGAAAATTATACTTAAAGTCCCTGTAAGAACTAGCACTGACGAAATCTTTAACGAACTTAACATTATGTCAATAAAACAGTTATACTCTAAAACAATACTACTTTACATTCATAAATACAAAAAACAAGAAATAATAACAATCATGCATATTAGAAACACTAAACCTCAGAGTCAAAAACACATACGACACGGAATCACAAACACAACATTTTGACAAAGAAACTTATTGTACTATGGTACTAAACTCTATAACAAAATCCCACCATTCTTTAAAAATCACAACTACCATAATAAATTTATAAAATATAAAATAAATTGACACCAAATACAGACTACACCGAAAACACTCAACTGCACTTAAAACACTTCACCTTACAATTATTTTTACTTTTTTCATCAAGTACGTCAATGAAATTCGTATTTTGTAAATGAAATCCTCAGCACGAGAAATCCCAGTGTGGATATCATTATCTCTTATTTTGTTACAAAAAAAAACATAATAAAACATTACTATTATTATTAATACATTGTTATTATTGTTACTTTTTTACTTTATAAATATCTACAAGTTTTGGAAGCAATATTTCTTTCATCAGGGTGAACAATATACTAGAGAATAATGACACACTATTGCACTCCATCTATACATACTCGTATCCTCGTATGTTGGCGAAGGGTAATCGTTTGTCTCCTACACCCATTCCTTTCAATCCATTGGCTAATTCAATGGATCAATAAGCACTTAAATTAATTGACGCTATATAATAGATAATTAAAAGTTCGAAAAATGAAAAATAATGAATAAAAGACATATATATTCACGTACGTTTGATCTTAACCAAGATACGCCTACAGACATTTTAAAGGGACAATTTTTTAAATCCCTGTAGGAGGAGCATTTTTTAATATTTTTTTTAACTAATTTGGAATAAATAAATCAATCATAAAACTCAATGTATTTGTTGTAATTTGATTGTGAAAGGCCGTTGTTTTAAAAGAACGCTAAAGCATTTTTTTGAAAAAATCTTATTTCAATTTTGGAAAAACTAAATTTCAAAAAATCAGATTACATGAATTTTATTCTTATTGGTATTTTAGGAAACAGTTGACATGGAGGTCAACATCTCGCTTTTGAAATATGATGCTTGCTTTTTTCTGGCACTCTTTGTTTGCCTTGGGAAGTACAATGATCCAATCTGTCATACCTGGAATCAATATTTTCTAAAAGGTTTAATCACGATCTTTTTCTTTCAATTCCAGAACTATTCGACTCAATCAACGCTGTAACTGTTCTTCTTTTAAAGTCTAATTGGTAAAATTTTTCATCCTGAGATTTATGTAGTTGCCAAGCATTCTGTTCAGCTGTTTGAAGCAAATGATGGGTAACCGGAAAGTACCACTTTTTTCCACGGGTATGGTACTTGCCTACGTTCTGATCGCTTCTATCCATACCTCCCATTCCACTATATGTAGAATTCATAAATCGTTATTTAAAAGTCAATAAATAATCATCTCATTAAAACACTTAGTTATGTTGGATCATCTGACATCAGATGTGTATTCTGTTTTTTGATTAGTTTGGGCATTTTCATTTTACGATTTTATTTAGTTTTTTTTTTGTTTTTTCGTATTTTTCGCGAAATTTATACTTAATTTGGGGGATTTTAAGCTTTTTAATTAAATGTAAAAATTTATTATTTATGACAAAAATTAGAGTATCCATGAGCAAACCAATTATCGATACCAATATTATGATAATTTTATTGCTCAATACTGGTATTATTATTTGAGTGAAAGTTTCTATAAAGATACAAAATGTTATTACTTATGTTTAGTTATGATTTACTATGAATAGAATATAATTGTGTACGGTAAAGCTCGTCCTTGTTTTGACATTTGACATTATAACCTCAAAACTAATCAAAACCGACCGGCCATAGATTTGGAGTATTTTGACGCGCTTTGAAAAATTGAAACTTCGAAAAATTGTCTAACTATGAAAACTAACTTTAGAAATTTTTTTATATACGAGTACTGCTACTTATGTTTGAACGTCATTAATGATATATTTTTTTAAATTGGACATGAGTTCCTTATTCCCGTCTTTCTGTTTTTGAGTATCTAAATAGAATCACAGATACTGCATTTGAAGCTATCGAGACAATCTTATTGTCGTTCCACTTTGCTGCAACAATCCTCAAGTCATTTGTGTCTCGTAATCGCAGTAGTTCCTTTTTCTTCATCTATTTATTTGCAATAAGGGGGCACTTTGATATATTAAATTCTCTAAGGGATCCAGTGCCTCTAATGTTACACTTTTTTAACTTATCTACAAGTGGCATGGTTATCAGGAAGTTATCAAAAAATATGTGCAATGAAAATGATCCTCGATTCATCGGAATATCGGAGTATTAAAGATCGATCGGTAGAACTAAATCTAAGGCTCTATAAGCTGGTATAACAGAATTGGCTGTTGATATGGCTTCATCCAGTTCACATACTGTATTCATGTGGTTCCAACTCATAGTTTATAATCGTATCTGATTGATTTTTCTCTAATTTATATCCGTGCCTTCCAAACTATGGGATCATCGCTTCTGATCAATACTGTGGTTCTCTTCGTGTGGAGCAAACATTTGACTTTTTTCTTTTAGAAAATTGGATAATGGGCGAACCTTGGCTTATTTAACATTGATATTTAGAGAATCGCTGTTAAAGCAGTGGATGCGACTTATTATAAATTCAAAAGATCTCTCAAGGATCTTCATCTTAGAACTGGAAACCAACGTAGAGTACTTTTCCAATAGGCGTCTTTTTCAGCCTTTCAATACAATATTTTTAATGGAATGGGATTGTGGCCACTTAATATAAGTAATATACCAATAAATCATCGGATTTCTTCATTCGATATATCACCTAGCTAATTTTTGTATTGGGCCGTATATCTGTTTGCAAAATTAACTACCTAATATTGAAATCTTATCTTCATCAATAAAGTCTTCGAATATTTTCAACGGCAACTGCTCTCTTTCCACGCCAGATTTTATAGAAATATGAAAATTTCTATTCTGTAATATGTAACTATTTTTCCTATTGCAATTTTTAATAGTAAGTAAGTAAGTATCTTTCACATTTTTTTCTATTCCGTCATTATACAAATCTGCTTCTGCGCTCAATTATTTGAGTAAGAACAATTCTGTGGTACAAAACTTACATTTCGGCACATTAATTAACCCTATATATTATACAAATAGATTAGAGAACATTTACAACACTCATCTCAATTTTCATGAAGAATAAATGGTTCCTAAGCATCAAAAAAATTATGGACAAAATGAACAACGAATGTTAGTTTACATGATTCCTAGCTGTTTAAATATGTACCTGATGAAATTAAAAATTGTATTAAAATAAAACAGTTAATAAATATATTGGGAATTGAGTAGCTTAAAGAAAATATTTCTTTTATATAAATAGGAAATATTATTTTATGTATGATTTATTGTTGATACATAATTTAAAATATTTTTGAGTAAGAATGTTGAAAATATTTATATTATAAAGATTTTAGTTTGTTATATGTGTTATTATTTTATATACTCGTAGACCTTTACTGTAAATTTAATTTAGTATGTTATTATGAGGTTTTGAATGACAATCATCAGTTAGTCAAACTACTAAAAAGTAGTTTGTTGGAATTTTTTTATTTTATATATTTTATAAAATTTAATTAAAAAAAATAATTCTCGTTCTGGAAAATTATCCAAATTGACATTTTCTTTCTCACTCTAATCTTCATCCGTCAAAAGATCAACAATTCTTGGAGGCGTAAAGGCAATAGCAACCTAATTTTCAGAAACATGTATTAATGATCATCCATCATTCTCCAGCATTGATAAAATATCCTTCATACGCACCAAATAAATAATAATCAAAATATGTACGTAACCATAAAAATATATAATTTGAGATATTTTAAAATGTATAGTGTGTGCGCCAATGACATTACTAACATAGGCACGTTATTGTCTCACACGTTTCCAGTCAATCTTTATTTAAAATTTTGTCATGTATGACAAATATAGAATATGTGGGGGTGAAACAGAAATACGACCTGGCGTCGTTTTCGCCTTTAAAAGTTACATTGAATACTACATCCTTTATCCCGGGTAAGGGAAAGTCGGGAATAACGAGACACAGAGGCAAATATACACACATTAATTATAATAAGCTATCACTAATTCCAGGGAAAAAAATACCATTGAATTTAATGTTTCAAGAACCCAATCATGCCTGATTATGTCTAAAAGGGATCGAAATGACAATCTAGTCCCCTTTAGCGGAAGCAATCTTCCCAACAAGCCTTCCATCGATATGCTCGGTGTAACCTTAAGTGACCAGCTCAGGTATGAGGGCTCCATTGAAGCCAGAGCAAAGTTAGCCTCTCAGAAGCTGGGCGTATTGTACAGAGCCCGCAGATCACAAGGTTTTCTGTTTTCGTGAGCTCTGTAAAACTGGGTACATGACTGGACATTACGTTCTGGAATAGCTTTTCAACATTTGCAGACTGCACGCCACTGCTCGACATAATTCCACCAAAAGAGTCCCAATTACTGCGGGTGGGTGTTTTAAACTATTTTGATTAATTTTCTATTTTGTGTTACTGTTAAACGACTGGAGATAGTGCACAACTTCTGTACAAATCGCAAGTCCGCCCCACTGTAGAATTTGACAGCCATCTCTGGTCGAGAACCCCAAAATATCGGAAAAACCCTTTGACTCTGTGCATAAACGGGCGATCTGTTTGATATATTCGTATATCTTAACAAACGGATTGCGATCTTTGGAGAATAGACGTCCTTGGAGAATAGACGTCAGGTGGGAATGTTGTCCTTGTTCTGCCAGTATTTTAATGGAAGATGCTCTGAGGTACTAGCCTCATTGATCCTCTAGCATCGGTGTACAGATGGTAAACACGCCCAACGCGCGCCCAACATTTGCACACAGTTGACATTTGTCACATGATAACGGGTCGCTTCTACGATTAGTTCTTGTGTTCAACTGCTCGGTTGTGGAATGATCTGCCGGCCTCTGTGTTTCCTCCATCCTACAACAGGGGTCTCTTCAAGACCAATGTTTACTCCTTCCTTTCCTCTAAAAGAACCTTCACACAGCATCCCTAAAGATGATATAGCCCTTAAAGGAAATCATTTCCCTCAGGGCCTCCTGTGTGGAGTTACAGTAAAAAAAATCGTATTACTATAGTAGTTTATACAGTACAGAGGTTCTATTTAAAATAGAAATCTGTACGGTTTAATAACATTCATATAAAACGTATTATTTACTTTCAAACCATTAAGTTTCCTTTTAAATCCCTTTTTAATGGTCTCAACACAGTGCGATGCGAAGTATGAGCGTTCAATCCTATTCACACCTTTACACGGGAACAACAGTGATCCATTTCTGTCGACGCAGTTGTAGATCGTTGTTATTTATTATGAAATCACATCGTAACTTATCTTTATTTACAGAACTTTGGTGTTTTATGTATCTTATATTAATTAGTATTGTCTTTTTTCATTGTCATTAAAGGAATTTCATAGATTCGGTTGGAAATGATTTTTTTAAATGCAATTAAATTCATTAATATGTAATCGATAGAGCGTTTTACTTTATCTTTACTATAGTTTGACTTAAAATGGAACCACTCTATCATCACATATTATTTATGCAATTCTGTTAGAGATAGAATACGACCTCAACCAATGCGTAACAGTTTAATACTAATTGAAATCAAATATCAAATACGGCAATTACCGTATCTTTAGCTTACCACTTTGCGAGATCTGTAACGTATTTATGTTTGTTTGTAATATCATTGGTGTACGCCTATTGGTATTTTAAAAGGGCGCACGTGTTTGCAATTCAGTTTACACTAAACGAGTTAAATACTATTAAATATACGAACACTGCATTTCTTAATTGTTATCAAATGTAAAGAAAATATTTTCTAAAACTTACGGTTGCACTTGATCGGCGAGTGATCTGTTGTTAAGTTATCCAACGTACTCGTATAATACACAATGCATGAATCCTGCGAATAAATCTATACTGACAAATTTACGCAAGTAGAATTGTATACTGATTTATCTGTCAAAGACAAGTTTGCCAGTGCGAAAAAAACATTCACAAAATATTTTTTTTGTCTATTTGGGAGACAAACAGTTTACATAAAAAAATATAGCATAATTAATAAGTTTGATCATTTACAGGTTTCTACATGGGTTTTATTAATAAACCAATCTACTGACTTTCGAAGAAACCGAAGTAGAATTAAAACGATAATTATGCAAATTAAATAAGAAACATAAATTAAAAAGTTACGTGTAATTTGTCATGGGGTCTGGAAAGGAAAGGGTTAGGGGGGGGTCGTTTTAGTTGAAATATATGTGTGTGATTTTATCTTAATGAAAGAATAAGAAAAAAAAGTGTGTAATATACAAAGAAGACAGTTAATAGACTGATGGTAGTATGGGGTGAGTAGGTATCTGAAGTTATAAAGGCTCGATAGATCGCCGGTGTGACTTTATGAAGTGTGTGGTGTAGAGTTAAAGATTTCAAATTTTTAGTAGTCGGTATTAAAAATATGTGATAAATGAAGGAATTTTGCATAGAATTAGTGTTGATCTGGTTCGTCAATTGGGAACTCGTAGTTGGATCCGTTGAAGGAGTTCCGAGCAATCTGCTGTGTATTTAGCAATTTTCTGCAGGAATAGTACATCAGTCGTGATTCTTCGAAACACGGTAGGTACTTACTGTCTATTTAAAATAACACTAGACATATACGTAGTTACAAACTAATAAATCCTCTCATCGTATCTGGGTTAAGTAGTAAAAACCCTCGAACGGTGACCTACTCATGCGGTGAGTCATGAATTAAATACTTTCATATGTACTTACAATAAATTGAAACATTCTGGTAATGGTGATTTTACAACTATGCAGATAGTTGCTTGATTGTTCGGGTGATCGCAGACCGAGCCTCTCCTATTAAGGCCTCAGTATCTGTTATCTAAAGTTATGGCAGGGTTGACCACATAACTACCGAACTAAAACCACCCAATTGATTGAACTCTGTCAAATAGGTACTTCCCAGTGCGAAAGTTATTCAGCAAGGTAGGAGAGGATTAATCCATTGTTACCGGTTGCCGATGATTTATTTAGCCATTGACTATTTGCCGGAAGTCCCAAGAAGTCTACTGTAGAATGTGTCCCTTTGTTCCATCACACTCTCGGTACGGCGATAGGTTTCCGCTTATTTAATGTCACTGGGTCAATCGATCAGTTGTACTTGCGGATTGCTCTATTGGCGAATACATTTGATCATAATAATACACACAATTATTCAACAACAAAATTAAAAAAATGTTAACTCTGAAATAATGATTTTCCATTTAGGTAAAAAAAGAAACGGAAAAATACGTAAGATCATGATTGAAATGTCTGACCAATATCAAGTCAAAGTGGTTTCCAAAAAAAGGCTATAGACTACTAAAATTCAGTATTAAAACCAAAAATGAATTAACGTGAGTGAAACGTCAAGAAATTCAACACTTGTGGAAAGAGTTAGAAAACTAGAAAAATAAGGGAGAGAACAATTTAACAATAAAATATATAAATAACCCATCTAAAATTGTCAACATTCTACCAAAAAACTTTAGCCATATAAATGCATCATCTACTACCAGAATGTCAGGGGCCTCAGAACAAAACTCAAGGAGTTCATAGAACGTTCCACGACTTTTTCACACAACGTCATCACGCTCACCAAAACCTGGTTTATACCGTCAATCTTCTCAGCGAAACTTGGATTACAAAATTATCATGTCTACCAAGGAGACCGGAGTCCAAATATCAGCTCCAATATAAGGAGTGTAGTCCTGATAGCGGTCCACAAACATATTAATCCAAAAGTACTTAAAAATAAAAATAGTGAATGAGAACAAATATTCGTTATGTTAAGTGGTGATTTCAAGAAAACTGTGTATACTTCTCATACCCGAGTGATGATTTTCCCCATATTTACGTTATGGAAACATGGTCACTCAGAGCCAGAAAGAGACACCCTCGAATTGTGGTGCTGGAAAAAAAAATGGAGTTCTACGAATTAAACACAAAAATAATTAATAAATGTCATTTCTCTCAAAAAAAATGATTTTACTGCCGGATAATCTACTATTACTAACTTGTGTTAACAGGCGTTAATATCAAATGTTATTATCAAAATTATGTATCCGAGAAATGTCTTGTAAAGATCTGGTAGATTCTTACTATATTGATTTCAGTAGGGTGTTCGATAGAGTTAATCGTGAGTTATTATTGAATAAACTACATAAATTCGGTATTAATGGGTCACTATATAAATGGTTTAATAGGTATTTTATCAATAAGTCACTGGCTGTAAAAATAGATGACATATTATCATATAAATTCATTGCTATGATTGGCGTTCGCCAGGGGTCACACATAGGATCAATACTATTTTTGTTATTTTTTTTTTTTTTTTTTTTTTTTTTTTTTTTTTTTTTTTTTTTTTATACTTTCATATGAAGTGGTAACTTGGTGATGATGTGACATTATAATTTATAAAATAAAACAATTACTTTGTTTTACATCACTTTTATTTATACTTTAGCCGACCGGGTTTCGCTACTACCGTAGCTTCTTCAGGGCAGTATACAACTAAACTATGAACTAAGATGCACATGTGTTATGGAATGATACAAACAGGCTAGTGATGGGCCAAGGGTGGGAGATCAGCAGGTACCTGCTGATCGGGAAGGGAATGTACTTTGTTTATTGGGAATAATTTAAAGATTGGACTTTTATTTAAATTTATTTGATTATTTATTAGTCTACTATTAGTGTTTTTTGCTTTCCTAATTTTAATTTTCTAATGCTTCTAGGTTATCTAATCGAATGCCGGTTACATTTTTATGCAGTAAACTAGTGCCTGTATTTTTATCGAATGTGTGGTCTGTTTCTAAGAGAGGGTTAGCAAATTCGGAGAAACCATTATTATTTAGACATCTTAAGTGTTCTTTTACACGGATATTAACATTACGCGACGTTTTGCCTACATAGAACGCCGGGCAATCATTACATTGAAGTGAATAAATGCCTGAGTGGCCTAAACTGTCTTCTTTATCTTTTCCGTTAATTAAAAAATTACCTAAACTATTATCTGTGTAAAATGCTGGTTTAATCTCTGACGGAAGGTTTTTAATGCTTTGTTGGGAAAAGTTATTGATATATAAGATTCTACGCCATTGATACGGTTGATTATTATTATTTGTTATATTATTATTAGGGGGGGGTACTGTTGAATAAAAACTTATTTGACGACATTTTTTTTAGTTTTTTATTTAGTATGTTAATGACTAAGTTTTCATGATAACTGTTATTTATTGCAATTTGTTTAATTATGGATAGTTCTAGTGAAAAATTAGCATTTGATAACGGGACCGTAACTAACCGGTGAATCATCGAGTGGAAAGCTGAATGTTTGTGGGAGGTTGGATGATTTGAGGTGTTATGGATAGTTATGTCTGTATAAGTGGGTTTACGGTAAATTTTAAAATCTATTTTATTGTTTATAACTGATAACGTGAGGTCTAGAAAAATTAAAGTGGTGTTTATTCCTATTTCCATGGTGAATTTAATTTGCTTATGGAAGGAGTTTATTAGTAGGAGGAAGGAGTTAAGTTGGCGCTCCGTACCGGTCCATATACATAAAATATCGTCGACATACCTCTTCCATAAAAGCACGTTATTCAGTAGGGGAGATTTACAATTCAAAATATTATTCTCTAAGTAGTCCATAAATATATCAGCGATAAGGGGAGACGTGGGGGCGCCCATAGCTAGCCCTTCTTTTTGTTGATAAAACACATTATTGAATTGAAAATAGTTTTGATTTAAACAAATGTTAAAAAGGTGAGACAGATCATTAGCGAAATTTTTAGGTAATGTGGAATTTTGCAATAATTTATACAATGTTTTTGCTTTCTGTTACGGGGATATTAGGGAAGAGGTTAACGACATCGAATGAAACTAATTTTGCACTCTTAGGAATATGTAAGTTTTTAAGGTCATCAATCAGGGTAAACGAATTCTTAATGGTATGTTTGGGGGAAAAGACTTTAGAAGTATTAAATATATTAGTGATGTGTGATGCTATTTTGAAGTTCGGGGAATTGCAACTTGACACGACCGGCCGGATTGGGTTGTCAGTTTTATGTATTTTTAAGAAACCATATAATTTAGGTGCTTTCGGATTTTTTGTTAAGAATTTAACTTGTTGGTATGATTTGTCTTGGAAGATTGGGGATTTACATGTTTTTATTGCACTTTTAATGTTATCGAGGAATTTAATAGTAGGGTCTCTTAGTAGAATGTCAAATTTGTCACTTTGAATAAAATCTTGCACTTTAGAGTTATAATCACTTTTGTTCATTATAATGACCGTGTTACCTTTGTCTGCTTTTGTTAGGATTAGTTGCTCATTATTTAGTTTTTTCTGAATGCTCTTCATAGTGGATGTTTCCCTATTGGAACTGGCTTTAAGTTTAGGAATAAGTTTTTTTATTGTTTCGGCACTTTTGTATTGTGGTGTTTCAGGTTTATTAAATAACGCGGTCTCGATGTCCACAGCCACGTTTTCCACTGCACTGTTAATGTTATTTTTGTTGTATTCTAAGTTATATTTGAGGCCTTTTGTTAACAAAGCCATCTCATTCGGTTGGAACTGTACAGATGACAGGTTCTGTACCCGATCGAAGAATTGATGGGTACATTTTATTGGTTCATTGGTTTGTGGTGTAAGATTTAGGGTATTTAGTTTTTTGTTAATAATTTCACGTTTCTTGTAGGCTCTTACAGAGGCAAAGGTTCTAACTTTGTCGTCAAATAAATCCCATTCAACTGGGTGTAACTCATGAACCAACTCAGTATGTAATACTTTTAACGTTAGTTTAACATTATTTCGATTTTTGTACGCACTTTTTAGATCTTCTTTTAACCAAGCCATTTTTGCTTGAAATATAGACAGTTTAGATATGGCGGTGTTATTTTTTGAATGTTTAAAATTCACATTTCAAAATGTTCAAAATGTTTAAAATTCACATTCAAATATTTTTAAAATTCACATTCAAATATTTTTATGGAAGAGGTATGTCGACGATATTTTATGTATATGGACCGGTACGGAGCGCCAACTTAACTCCTTCCTCCTACTAATAAACTCCTTCCATAAGCAAATTAAATTCACCATGGAAATAGGAATAAACACCACTTTAAATTTTCTAGACCTCACGTTATCAGTTATAAACAATAAAATAGATTTTAAAATTTACCGTAAACCCACTTATACAGACATAACTATCCATAACACCTCAAATCATTCAACCTCCCACAAACATTCCGCTTTCCACTCGATGATTCACCGGTTAGTTACGGTCCCGTTATCAAATGCTAATTTTTCACTAGAACTATCCATAATTAAACAAATTTCAATAAATAACGGTTATCATGAAAACTTAGTCATTAACATACTAAATAAAAAACTAAAAAAATGTCGTCAAATAAGTTTTTATTCAACAGTACCCCCCCCTAATAATAATATAACAAATAATAATAATCAACCGTATCAATGGCGTAGAATCTTATATATCAATAACTTTTCCCAACAAAGCATTAAAAACCTTCCGTCAGAGATTAAACCAGCATTTTACACAGATAATAGTTTAGGTAAATTTTTAATTAACGGAAAAGATAAAGAAGACAGTTTAGGCCGCTCAGGCATTTATTCACTTCAATGTAATGATTGCCCGGCGTTCTATGTAGGCAAAACGTCGCGTAAGATGTCTAAATAATAATGGTTTCTCCGAATTTGCTAACCATCTCTTAGAAACAGACCACACATTCGATAAAAATACAGGCACTAGTTTACTGCATAAAAATGTAACCGGTATTCGATTAGATAACTTAGAAGCATTAGAAATAAGGAAAGCAAAAACACTAATAGTAGACTCATAAATAATCAAATAAATTTAAATAAAAGTCTAATCTTTAAATTATTCCCAATAAACAAAGTACATTCCCTTCCCGATCAGCAGGTACCTGCTGATCTCCCACCCTTGGCCCTTCACTAGCCTGTTTGTATTATTCCATAACACATGTGCATCTTAGTTCATAGTTTAGTTGTATACTGCCCTGAAGAAGCTACGGTAGTAGCGAAACCCGGTCGGCTAAAGTATAAATAAAAGTGATGTAAAACAAAGTAATTGTTTTATTTTATAAATTATAATGTCACATCACCAAGTTACCGCTTCATATGAAAATATATTATTAGCAAGTACAGCTATTAAAGCAAAAATGTATAAAAACTTTACTGTGAAATACAGAGTTATGTGTATTGATATATATTTTTACAAACAGTGTCTAAAAATGAAAATTTTTCCTAACTATTTGAATGTGAATTTTAAACATTTAAAAAATAACACCGCCATATCTAAACTGTCTATATTTCAAGCAAAAATGGCTTGGTTAAAAGAAGATCTAAAAAGTGCGTACAAAAATCGAAATAATGTTTAACTAACGTTAAAAGTTTAACAGTTAAATGGGATTTATTTGACGACAAAGTTAGAACCTTTGCCTCTGTAAGAGCCTACGAGAAACGTGAAATTATTAACAAAAAAATAAATACCCTAAATCTTACACCACAAACAGATAATAATGAACCAGTAAAATGTACCCACCAATTCTTCGATCGTACAGAACCTGTCATCTGTACAGTTCCAATCGAATGAGATGGCTTTGTTAACAAAAGGCCTCAAATGTAACTTAGAATACAACAAAAATAACATTAACAGTACAGTGGAAAACGTTGCTGTGGACATCGAGACCGCGTTATTTAATAAACCTGGAACACCACAATACAAAAGTGCCGAAACAATAAAAAAACTTATTGCTAAACTTAAAGCCAGTTCCAATAGGGAAACATCCACTATGAAGAGCATTCAGAAAAAACTAAATAATGAGCAACTAATCCTAACAAAAGCAGACAAAGGTAACACGGTCATTATAATGAACAAAAGTGATTATAACTCTAAAGTGCAAGATTTTATTCAAAGTGACAAATTTGACATTCTACTAAGAGACCCTACTATTAAATTCCTCGATAACATTAAAAGTGCAATAAAAACATGTAAATCCCCAATCTTCCAAGACAAATCATACCACCAAGTTAAATTCTTAACAAAAAATCCGAAAGCCCCTAAATTATATGGTTTCTTAAAAATACATAAAACTGACAACCCAATCCGGCCGGTCGTGTCAAGTTGCAATTCCCCGAACTTCAAAATAGCATCACACATCACTAATATATTTAATACTTCTAAAGTCTTTTCCCCCAAACATACCATTAAGAATTCGTTTACCCTGATTGATGACCTTAAAAACTTACATATTCCTAAGAGTGCAAAATTAGTTTCATTCGATGTCGTTAACCTCTTCCCTAATATCCCCGTAACAGAAAGCAAAAACATATTGTATAAATTATTACAAAAGTCCACATTACCTAAAAATTTCGCTAATGATCTGTCTCACCTTTTTAACATTTGTTTAAATCAAAACTATTTTCAATTCAATCATGTGTTTTATCAACAAAAAGAAGGGCTAGCTATGGGCGCACCCACGTCTCCCCTTATCGCTGATATATTTATGGACTACTTAGAGAATAATATTTTGAATTGTAAATCTCCCCTACTAAATAACGTGCTTTTATGGAAGAGGTATGTCGACGATATTTTATGTATATGGACCGGTACGGAGCGCCAACTTAACTCCTTCCTCCTACTAATAAACTCCTTCCATAAGCAAATTAAATTCACCATGGAAATAGGAATAAACACCACTTTAAATTTTCTAGACCTCACGTTATCAATTATAAACAATAAAATAGATTTTAAAATTTACCGTAAACCCACTTATACAGACATAACTATCCATAACACCTCAAATCATCCAACCTCCCACAAACATTCCGCTTTCCCCTCGATGATTCACCGGTTAGTTACGGTCCCGTTATCAAATGCTAATTTTTCAATAGAACTATCCATAATTAAACAAATTTCAATAAATAACGGTTATCATGAAAACTTAGTCATTAACATACTAAATAAAAAATTTAAAAAAATGTCGTCAAATAAGTTTTTATTCAACAGTACCCCCCCTAATAATAATATAATAAGTAGTAATCAACCGTACCAATGTTGTAGAATCTTATATATCAATATCTTTTCCCAACAAAGCATTAAAAACCTTCTGTCAGATATTAAACCAGCATTTTACACAGACAATACTATAGGTAAATTTTTAATTAATGGTAAAGATAGACAGTTTGGCCACTCGGGCATTTATTCACTTCAATGTAATGATTGCCCGGCGTTCTATGTAGGCAAAACGTTGCGTAATGTTAATATCCGTGTAAAAGAACACTTAAGATGTCTAAATAATAATGGTTTCTCCGAATTTGCTAACCATCTCTTAGAAACAGACCACACATTCGATAAAAATACAGGCACTAGTTTACTGCATAAAAATGGAACCGGTATTCGATTAGATAACCTAGAAGCATTAGAAATAAGGAAAGCAAAAAACACTAATAGTAGACTAATAAATAATCAAATAAATTTAAATAAAAGTCCAATCTTTAAATTATTCCCAATAAACAAAGTACATTCCCTTCCCGATCAGCAGATACCTGCTGATCTCCCACCCTTGGCCCTTCACTAGCCTGTTTGTATCATTCCATAACACATGTGCATCTTAGTTCATAGTTTAGTTGTATACTGCCCTGAAGAAGCTACGGTAGTAGCGAAACCCGGTCGGCTAAAGTATAAATAAAAGTGATGTAAAACAAAGTAATTGTTTTATTTTATAAATTACTATTTTTGTTATTTGTTAATGATGTGCTGTGCACTTGAGGTGAACCTTCACAAAACTGCGCTACAGAAATTAACTCTTATTATGTATTTTTAATGATTCGCAAAAGATCTGAAATTATTCAAGGTAATAAGAAATATTAATGATTGCCATACGCCGTCAGAAAATTTGTCTAGACTGTTTAACGAGTTACAACAAAACATAAGCAAATGTCAAATTGTGAGGTTTTATCGAATAATGAAAAAAAAATTATTCAATTTTATTTTTTATAACTTATTGAAGTTTGTAAACCTCATTGTAATATTTAATCATTGAAGAAAATAATATTAACACATCCCAAATGAACCACGAAACCGGAAAAACAACAGAAATTAAAAAGATTTCAGTCGCATCTGGGACTCGAACCCAGGACCTCTACCTATCCGGGGTAACCGCTTAACCAACTTATTTAATGAGACAAGTTAAATTTACGCCACTTACACCGATATCATACTTCATGTTCAAGATTTGTCAATATTATCGTCCATTCTTTATAAATCCCATATTATTGGCTGCTATCCTTATGATGATTGCAAAGTTTCATCTCGAACTCAATTGCAATCGGAATAGAGTCTCGGATATGCCTACCCAATTTTTATTTATATGAGACATCTATTGACTTATTTTACAAGTCTGGAAAGAAATATTCAATTTTATTTTTTATAACTTATTGAAGTTTGTAAACCTGATTGCAATATTTAATCATTGAAGAAGATAATATTAACACATTCCAAATGAACCACGAAACCGAAAAAACAACAGAAATTAAAAAGATTTCAGTCGCATCTGGGACTCAAACCCAGGACCTCTACCTATCCGGGGTAACCGCTTAACCAACTTAGCTTAACCGCTTAACCAATACGGGATTTATAAAAAATGGAGGATAATATTAACAAATCTTGAACATGAAGTATGATATCGGTTTAAATGGCGTAGATTGAACTGGTCTCATTAGAGTCCCAGATACGACTGAAATATTTTTAATTTCTGTTGTTTTTTCGGTTTCGTGGTTCATTTGGGATGTGTTAATATTATCTTCTTCAATGAATAAATATTTTTTCATTTTTCCGTTAGTTATTTCATTAGTTTCTTTCTTGGAAATTAATGATTTGGGTATATGGTTTGACAAAAAAAACTCACCTTTATCAAGCACATAGAAACCATATCCATTAAAGCTTTTAAAATGTTTTACTTTATTTTAAGAGTATCCAGTGACTATAATAATATCAATACTATAAAAAATTGTATGCTTTATTCATTAAATTTGGTAAAATTATGTGAACGAAGATTTGTGATTTAACGCGTTTGTTTAATATTGTTATTTTAATGTTTCATACCCCTAAATTGCTATATTTGATTTCTTTTCATGTTCCTGGTAGGACAGTTACAAGAAAATAGGTATCTACAATTTTTTTGTGATAATTCTACTTCATAATCATAATATTATACTTCTAAGCGACGGATTCAACCATCCGGGGAACAAATTCTTCCATATTGTTGATATATTTTTGTACATCAATGTTATAGTATAAGTATGCATTAACACGGGTTTTTTTTTCATATAGAGCAATGTTATTTAATAAAACTATTTAACATTGGATAAAATTATCAATTTTTTTTTTATATTACCTATTATAATATATACCATTTCAATATTATCTGTAAATGTCTCAAATATTTCAAAAAAAAAATCATAGCACAACTGAAATAATGGTTTAGGAAGCTAGCTTTTTAAAATGCATACAAAATTTCATTTGAGCATAAAGTCAACGTGTCAACCGCGCCTTTCAGGAAAAAAAAGAGATACGAGTATTTTAAAGATTTTCAACAGTAGTTTGAGTATGGAAATAAATATTTTTTCATGGTATATTATATATATCCATAAGTACTTCACAATGGCGTGCATTGCACTATTACCAAGGGTAGGCTGTGTGTAGGTTTTCAAGTTCGGTTATGAACTGTGCAATAGAATATTTGGAAAAGGCAATTTTTTTATTACCTTTTTTGGTTCGTTTTTCTTGGGGTAAGAAAAACTTTTCGGCTTTCGTGGATTGCACGCCACTGCTGAATAGCTAGATACTTCTCAATATCCCTCTTCCCCATCTCCTTTCCTTCCACAATTTCTTTAGCCTCACGACATACTGCAATTGAGGATGCCATAGTCTCACTAGCTCTGACTGTTGTGCGGCATATAACTACAAATTAAATAAAACTGAGACCTCCATTGATATGTTTTTCATCGTGATACCAAAAAGTGATCCAATTGCTTTTATTTGGTGAAAATAGCATTCCACTCGGGGAATGTTCTGAAGCTGACGAACGTAGTTGAGGTTACGGTGAAACGGAAAAGAACCTGGCAATTCAGATTAGGTCATATGGCAAACGACTTAATGAAACCGAATAGTTTATTCGCAGCAAGGCAATGCTGAAAGTGTCTGTCACTCTGACTATTTCCAATGTTAGTTACTAATCGCTCGTACAGTTGTTAAAAAATAAGTGTAATTTATTAGAGATATCGCATATTACCAAACATCAACAGTCTAAAACATGAACCCGTCAGTGCCTGAGCTGGCATTGTATCTGGGTTCCATCTAGGCATTGTGACTTCAATTCCTCGGCTAGCTAAATCCTCAATCACGACTCAACCAACATCTTCCACTCACTGAGACAGAAAGAGATTTTAGAATATTGTCAAGATATTTTTAAACCGGGAATGTTTGTCTTTCATTTATTAAATATATATTTATTAATTGATAAACTAAAGTTCTTAAAAACTTAAGACAAGATTTTTGTGCATAGCGCAAAGGGTAACAATTATTATTTTTATAAACAATAATTATTAATCTAAAACACTCATCCAAATTGAAAAAAACCTTCCGAGCAAAGATAAATGTCGCCGGCAGGACTCGAACCCGGCGACATTTATCTTTGCTCGGAAGGTTTTTTTCAATTTGGATGAGTGTTTTAGATTAATAATTATTGTTTATAAAAATAAATATATATTTTTTTAAATCTCACATAACATTATCCTCCTTATACTCATCCATTGTCTATCATCCTCAACATAATTAACATTTGGTGCCATTGTGATGATATTCCATATATTCAACTAAAATATCTGAAAATTCCACCCAAAATATACATAAAATAATGTCATCTTAAAATTAACTTTGGTTGGAGATTATTTACCTAATCCTTATTGCGTTATAAACCGATCCCTTAATATTCGAGAAGTCGAGAGAAATTAAACATTTCTTGGGAAGTGCGGGTGCATGTAACAAAAGACTTACCTTCTTAATTGACTATTACAATCAAACAATTTATAGAAATATTAGGTTTTACATGTACATACGTACATATTCGATTAAATAATACATTAAACTAATTATAAGAAAATAATATTTGCAATAAGGTAAATTTTAAGGTATTTTTTTGTGGACACTTAGAAACAAGAAAAATCAGTTGGAATCTCAGATCATACAATATATAGAAATATGCTGTCATCCATTTTTGCTATGGCGTCTAGTGTCGCGTGTTCGTTCAATCCAAATGTCAAAACCTCACATAGGTTTTGACTTTTGGATTGAATGGACACGAGCAAGCGATCAGTTCAAAACAAAACTCAAGACATAAGGCCTCTGAAGATGGACAGTGTGATTTGTCCAAAACGTCAGGAGTTAAAAAGTCCTTCTAAGGACGACATTACGCGGGTAAGCGGAGAAAATTATTCTACATCTTACACCCGTGAAAATCTCAACCATAACATATATGCACATATATGCGAGAAGTAACTATACTCATAAAAATGTTAATTAAAAGAAAAAAAAATTGCGATACTGCAGCTACGTTTAATTGGGGTGTTTCTGTACTAAAATTGTTGTTAAATTATAAAGTCATTCAGCACTGTAACCTTGATAAAGCAAGAAACTACATAAGTTAAAAAGAATTATTATTTTGTTTGGAAGTTTTATTTACTACGTACTTTTTTCTATTTTTGATTTATTAAATTCGCTACCGGTTTCGACACAACCATGTCAACCGGTAGCGAAACCGGTAGCGAATTTAATAAATCAAAATAGCAAAAGTACATCGTAAATAAAACTTCCTAATAAAATGTCTAGGAATAAGGAAAATGTATTCGTATAGATCAGCAAATGCCGATTGTGAATATATAACTTTTATTGTAGATAATTATACGTAGATTTTATAAATCGTTATATAAAAGTGAACTAAAAACCGTACCATCAAAATACCATGTTCTGTTGTTACCACTGCTTCTAACGTCACACGTGCCATTTTTGAGCCCAACTTAACTAGATAAGTTTTTGTCCGCTCTTAATATTTCTTACGGCTTATAATTTTGCTGTTTACAGTGTTCATTCTGCCCGTAAAATCATTATGTTTGTTCATTGCAGCTACTTGAAAGTTTTTGCTTGAAAATTCATACCAATTTTAACGAATTTGTCTACATAAAAATCGTTCTTGCACAATACGACAATGTCATTGGCACTTTGGTGATTATTTCTTCACTTATTTTGGAAGCGGGGGATTTCTAATGATACCTCAAACCTGTTATTTCTTATGATGCGTAACATATTTAGTTTTATTTCAAGCCATTGAAGGTACCACAACCTATGCAAATTTGCATATTTCTTTCGCAGAACATCTACTGACATTTTTTGTCAGGTCCGTGACAGGCGCGTGTTCGTTAAACGGCTAGAGGCTTATTAACGCAAGCGATTATAATTTACCTTTCATACATAATTCAAAGCACTAAAGGTTAAAATCGCAGCCAAAAACTTCTTACCAAATGGTAGTTCTGATCATTCCCATTTTTTGTGATATTACCTAATATTGATATATTAGTCTGTCTGTCGGTATTATGTTATTCATAGTGGGTCCGTTTTTCACATCATTGTTGCATTGATTGATTAATTCTTCTGCAATTTACTTTCGCATTATGAATTCTCCTGACACTACTATTTTTTATGCGAATACCGCACAAGAATCCCAACTGTCCGAAGCCAGTGGGACTATAACATTCCTTAATGGGGTATGTTGTAAGGGTAAAAGGTATGTGGAGGGGAAGGCGACGGGGAAGAGGAAGGTGGGGAGGTACGGGCTATTCAGATCTATTGTGAGTTTAACTTAAGAACAACCTGCTACAGTTCCAAATTTGGTTCCTACTGCGCATACCCACCCCCTCGCATGCGTCCCATCTCCCGCGCACGGCTGCGACGGCCATGTAACTCCGCCCATACACGCGTTTCTGAGATATTAACCCATTCATACCGTGGATGTTCAGTAAAATTATCATAATATTATCAATTTCGGATTAATTCCCTAGCTGTTTTAATGAACCTGATGCCACATAAAAAGCAATGTGTATATTTTAATATTATAACCATAATTATTTAAATGTATAAAATGAGTTAAATTTGTGTTTGTAGGTAGGTAATACAGAATAAAAGAAAATCCTGTTTTTGAATGTGTTAACGTGGATACCAAGTCGCGGAGAAAGTAGTGGGGGAAAGGGGCAGGACATGCGCGCTCACAGGTCGTTCTAATGATGGACAGGGTTTAAGCACTAAGCACGGATTAAGCCATTTCAAGCATATTTCACTTTGGAACGCACCATAAATATACTGCATATAATATTTTTAACGAATTAATGGCAAAACGACGCAGATTAATTAAATCAAAATCGAACCCACAACCTCCGGTTTTGAAGTCGAGATTAAAATTTTTTTTTTTTCGAACTTTTCTTCCATTTTTGTTGATTTTGAATTCCGAATAACAAATTTTTCGGGATAAATCATTTAATACTTTTTGTAGACCTAATAGGGTGTGGGACATAATAATTTAAATTTTCGTATAATTTTGTCATTTCTAGCTATTTTCATAGTTTTTTTCATTGTTGACAACGATTTTTAGAGAAATATCGGCGATACCAAAGATTTATTAGTATTAGATAACGATGAATATCGAATGAATCGAGCACGGTCAGTAACGCCAGTACTTATTATCGATCTGATAGACTGTCTATAGTTAGTGACAAGATATTCAACATAATATACCACTAGTACCGTTATGCTATATGTTAGATATCCTACGTCACATTGTACATTATGTGTATTGTATTATGATTTTAACTTGTCAAAGTTTGTCGCTACGCACTCCATTTTTTATTATTAATTAAACCACCAACTCTGTAATATAATCATGTAAACCATTTTATTGTTATTATTATTATTTTAAGCATCTTCTCGTGACACTTTAGGAAACATTACTGTCTAAATATATAACCATCTGAACGCAATATGTACACTCCGCTTATCTGCACATGCATTGATAAAAAGAGAAGTATAATATTGCAATGAATTAAATTGTACTAAATTTCAATAATAAAAAAAGAGCATTGGGAAAAAAAAAGATTTGTACAGCTTCCTTTATGTGATTTTCGCCAAAATGGCGCTATAAAAATCATCAAAATATTATTATTATTATTATCATGTACCTAATCATCATTCAATAGATATGAATACCAATATATCGTTTAATATCTCGGAACGGTCAGAACGCTAATATCTGTGGACCCGTTATCGATATATCAGATATGCGGCGTTATCATAATACGCATTTCTGTTAACAACATATGCCCTAGTCTTCAGTTTAGGTTTTAAAAAAGTTGGATATGGACTTTCTTTGAACGCTGATAAATTGTTAATCAGTTGCGGATATGAATGTATTTTTGCACTTTGGTACAAGGCCCTACAATAGTAACGAGACGCTGATATTCTACAATGTTTCATCCAATTAAAAGCAGTTAAATTTGAGTATAAAGTTCTCGAAGTTTTGTACGAAATTCATACAATATCGATTACTGCCTATTGAACCGCTAATCCGACTGGATCGTGTGACGTCACACCCAACAACCCATAGATTTCGTGCATGTTGGTGGGCTTTTAAAAATTGAAACTTTAACAATTATTTTAACCATGAAAACGTACTTTAAAAAAAATTGAAAAAAACAAAAAATTCAATTAGTATGTCAACATTAATAAAAAAAATAATAAAAATGGACTGGAGTTCCTTATTGCTGTATAGTGAATGCCGAAAAAATAAAAGAAAGAATTATTATCACAATAAAAAACATTATTTTCAGACCTCAGAGCCTAATAGGTTAGTGCTCAACGAGAGGTTATTGCATACCTCAAATTACGATTAAAATTCAAAATATATGTATAACCTAGCTTCCAATTATGAATAACATAAAACAAAATTCTAGGAAACACAGAAAATGTAAACTTACAGACATTTTAATATGCGGTGCCAGAGAACAAGTTAACGCAATCAAAGATGTCTCAAGTTCACTGAAAGAAAAATGACTCATAAATAAAGAACGTTATGTCCGTTTCGAAAAAGCGAATATGAAAGCAAGGGAACTAATAACTCAGTTGTCAATAAATCTGTTTTCGGAAAGGAACACAAAGAAAATATCCGGTATTTGCGACTTTCGTCTTAACCCTCTATTGTTGCTCCAAAAAAAACTTAAGACAAAAATACAGACCAAATTCGGAACTCGCCTTTCCTATATTACATACTCGTACCACTTTTTTCTCGGTCTGTTGTTATTTGTACCTTACCACCACCATTATTTACACCCTTAGCTTCTAAATTGTTATTTTATAATACCTGCTCATGAATATTTTATGTCATAGTTTTAATTTTGCATATATATATATATATATATATATATGTAAATATATTATAACAGATATACTATGTAGTATATCTGTTATTTTACAATTATATTAGGTTATAGAGCGCACTTGGTGAACCTTCACAAAACTGCGCTATAGAAATTTACTCTTTTTATTATTATTATTATTATTACAAAAAGGCGAAACGTAAATTTAAGGGATCTCTGGTGACGCTCAGGTTTAAGGCAAATTCTACACCATACCAATAAGTAAATTTGTAGTCTTGCAATCGGTGAGATGGTCATGACACGGTGTATTAAATGATGTGGTCGCCGACTTCAAGAATTTGTGGACACCGAAAGCAAAAAGTGGTAGTATGTTTAATTTGAAGTAAATCAAATTTAAAAATGTTATTATGTTCTACGATTATTTCGGTTTTTATTTACTGCATGGCAGCTGTTTCGGCGTTCACAACTATTTTATACTGATATAGGTACAAATAAATAAAACCATTTCAACCAACGTTTCAATTCTGAGTCGTTATCTTTCACCAGGGCTATACATTTCCAAGGCCTTTGACCGGGTTTGGCACCGAGGATTTGTCAACAAACTGCCTTCTTACGGACTTAACGTTTCCTTGTGTACGTGGATTGCTAACTTTCTAAGGGAGAGATAGATTCAGACGGTTGCTGGTGGTTTTATCTCTTCCTCGCATTCAATAAATGCTGGCGTCCCACAAGGATCGGTTTTGTCTCCGACATTGTTTTTGTTGCACATAAATAACCTATTGACATGTGCACCAATCCTTTGTTACGCGGATGACAGTACAGTCCATGAAAGCTTTTTGTTTGACAAGCCCCCAAAGAGCACACAAACTCCAACAGCTCGTTGGGCTTTGAAGCAGAGAATGGACGGTTTCCTCGAGAGGGTCTCCTCTTGGGGTAAGAATAACATCGTCGAATTTAATGTTTCAAAGACCCAATCATGTCTGATTACGTCTAAAAGGGATCGAAATGACAATTTAGTCTCCTTTAATGGAGCAATCTTCCCAACAAGTCCCCCATTGATATGCTTGGTGTAACCTTAAGTGACCAGCTCAGGTATGGGGGCTGCATCGAAGCCAAAGTAAAGCTTGCCTCTCAGAAACTAGGCGTATTGTACAGAGCCCGCAGATACGTTAATAGTACATAACTGCTGACCCTGTACAAATAGCAAGTGCACCCCACTGAAGAATTTGGCAGCCACCTCTGGTCGGGAGGGGCAAAATATCTGAAAATCCCTTGACTCCGTGCAGAAACGGGCGGTCCGTTTGATAGATTCGCCGATCTTAACAGACGGATTGCAATCTTTGGAGCACAGACGTCAAGTGGGAATGCTGTATTTGTTTTACCGGTATTTTAATGTAAGATGCTCAGAGGAACTGGCGTCTCTTATCCCTTCGGCACCGGTGCATAGTCGGAAGATACGCCAAACGCGTGCCCAACATTTGCACACGGTTGACATTTGTCACATGAGAACGGGTCGCTTTTACAACTCGTTCCTGTGTTCAACAGCTCGGTTGTGGGATGATCTGCCAGCCTCTGTGTTTCCTCCATCCTACAACATGGGTCTCTTCAAGACCCAAGTTCACTCCTTCCTATCCTCTAAAGGACCCTCCGCACAGCATCCCCAAGGATGATATAGGTCTTGAGGGAAATTATTTCGTCCAGGGTCTCCAGGAGTTACCGTAAAAAAATACTGACAATATTTTTCACTCTAGAACGTTCCGCAAATTGAAACAATACAAATTATTTAAATTTAATTCATTTCCGCAGGGCATGATTTAATCACGCGTATTTTTAAGTAACAACAGTAATAAAAGATATGAAATATAGTTGAAGTAAACGTCAACATATTAATTATGTAATACGAAGAGAGAAGCTTTTGATTTTTTTATACCATTTTTTTTCAGTATTTGTCTGGAATATCTAAACGTAAAACTTTTCAAGAAAATACAAAAAAATAAAAAGAAATATTTACGAAATGTCCATAGTCTGTATTTAAACGTATTGCCGTCACATAAAAGATGGTTTGGACATGTGAAGCGAATGAACGAAGAAATGAGTGTAAGAAGAATGTATGACGCGAATGTGAATGGAAGAAGAAGCCGGGGACGCCCGAGGAAGACATGGCACGATCAAGTGAATCAAATACTTGACTCGGGCCATGTCAGAAGTCCGAATAAAAGAATAGAATGTATGAGAATATGTATGAATGTGAATGAAGCAAGAAGTGTATGCCAAGATCGAGTTGTTTAGTGGTCAGTCCTCTATGCCTACCTCTACGGGAAACAGCGTGATGGTTAGTTAGTTTGTTGGTTAGTTAGCCGTCACATAAATGCTGGCGTCTTTTATCTTTGACAGTCGAAGCCATTGTATGAATGGTAGCCTATTCTGGCCTATGTCAATAAAAACTTGTATTTACTAATGAAATGATATACCATTTGCTTTGAAATTCACTTTGCCGGTTGTATTTTTACAAAGTTGCACTGAACAAAACGGCATTTTTACTAAAAAGAAGACGAATAACACGCGTTGACCACGCAAAAGTAGCTAGTTCCTTACAAATTAAGAATGACGCCTCTGCACTCCTCACAACATATCTCTTTACATTCTATGATCTGAGGTTGGAAGGGATGTAGTTAATAATAACTAGTTCAAAAATAGACCATGAGGCGTATTCTGGTTCAAAGAGAGGTTTTACTTAACTTCAGAATTGTGGAGAATCAGTAAAAAAATCTCGAACAGATTATGATTGATCTAAATATATTATTTGAAAACTTAAATTGATGAAATATTTTCAAGTGGCACAAGGTTTTGAACCAAAACATGAAAAAAATTATAATTTATATTATCAATTTTTATTTTATTTTTAAATATCATAAATGTGCCTTTTAACAAATAATTACGTTTTGTTAAAGGTACCTCACTAGATAGTAATGAGCTTTTTATTCTTACTCCTTCTAAAAGTAACATTTGCCGCCATGGTATATCTATGTTGGTAAATCTATGCCACCGCCTGCCGTTGTTCATTGTTTTGTTTACCATGTCTAAAAGTCTAAAATCTATTAAATGATGTAAGTAAGTTAATATGCCATAAATGCCGAATGTTTAAAGTCAATATTTACAATAATATTGAGTTTTTTGTGGTTTAAACTTCATATATATTGATATTTTTAAAAGAGTGTCATTCGCTGAATGACAGCTGCTCTCATCCGGAAGAACCGGAACCGTTGTAAAGCAACAAGTCTTTAAGCCTAAACAAAAGGATAAGGAATTTTCCTAAACAAGAACCAGATTAGGCCTCCAAGTTAATAATATTATTAAATCTACTTTAATTCAGGCATTAGGATCAGTTTTGTAAGAGGATATTGCAATTTCAAATTCAATTTCTAAGAATATTTTCACATACTTGCATCAATGACGTTCAGATATGGTGACTATTTTTCATTTAAAACACGTTTTCGTCATTTTTTTTTCGTTCTTCCAATTAATTAACTTACATTTTTATTCCACCAACGGAATCTATGAACACACATCATTCCCAAAGCGTTATTTACTGTTCCTACTATAATATGTAAGAATCATACCACCAGTTCGCCGATTTAATTTTGTTTGTTTGTTTGTATCTTCTTCTTCTCTATATATCAAATGAATGTTTGTCTCTCTGTCTTCAATTTTCTTGATAAGATACTGGACTCTATTTTCATAATATCGATTTAAATAATATTATGAAAATATCAATATTATAAAAATATCAAAATATCAGTAAGTATTAAACAAATTGAGAAAAAAGGGAGCAGTACGGTTTTGTTACAGTGAGGAGTTATCTAAAGTAACTTTTTTAGTAATTAGTTACAGTTTTAACTAAACGAACGAGCATTAAAAGTAAACTAACTTAGTGAACACACAGATAATATAAAGATAAAACATATGTAAATTCCTAAAAAACACTAAAGATAGGGATCGTTAACTTAGCCTCTCAGTCATTTATGAACTATATTGCAAAGACCGTCATTCGTTCTATATATGAAAGACAACCCGTAATGTAAATGTCAGAATCACAGAACACTTACGATGTTTAAATAACTATAATTTTTCAAATTTTACCAATTACCTTAAACGTTCCTACTTTGCTCCTACGAGGTAACTTTGCTCCAGTAAAAAAAAAAATTGACTTTTTCTAGATGGAAGCACTCGTGAATTTTAGTAATTTAAAAAGTATAATCGGTAAATACTATTCTTCCTCTGGCAAAACTAATATGACAGATTGCCGGAAGTCGAACTTTTTTTGACATTCTCTGTCATAACCTCTGAGTGTGTGCTTGCTGTGGTTTACGTTCTCCGTCAAAATCCATTTGCACCTGAGAATTTTTTGGACGAATACAGGTGAGTGTTATATCATTTTATAAGGATTTTCATTAACTAATTGTAGACGAGATATTTTTTTAATTTTGTGTGATATTTTTGGGATAATAGGATATTTTAGAGATTGGGTATTCTTTGCACATACTTTTGGGGATACAATGGTCCTGGAGCAATATATCCCCGTAACGGAAATTATTTGTAATATTTATTTTGTTTTAGATTAATCATGCCCAGATCATACGTAAGAGAAGTAGATGCACGACATTATAAAGACTATAGTGAAGTAGATTACAAGAATGTCTGTTGGCTATAGAAAATAAAGTCTTGACCCAAAGAAAGGCTTCAGAAGTGTATAGAATACCAAGAAGAACGATTATTAATAGATTAAAAGCTAAAAGGACACGTACGCAACTGCGTCTACCTGGATTTCCAACTGTATTTAACGAGGAAGAAGAATCGCAGTTTTCGGAATGCATAGAGTCAATGGGACAATATGGCTTTCCTCTATCGGAATTCGATTTGCGTATTATTATTAAAGGTAGGCACCTTGACAAAATTGGTCGAACTGTTAAGGTCTTTAAAAATAATTTGCCAGATTCAGAATGGGTGGCATCATTCCTACGCCGACATAAAAACTAGATTTGCGGCAAATATTAAAAGATCAAGAGCTGCTGTTAATTGTGAAAGTTTAAAGCAATTCATTGACAATGTTGGCGTAGCAATTGAAGGACTGCCGCCAGCCAACATATGGAATTTCGATGAAAAGTGGCCAAAAGCTAAAGACGAAATTATATATAAATGGAGCAACGTCCTGGGATGCATTAACCCACCAAAAAAATGGGAAGACGAGAGTTTTACTCTGTACCCGAGTTAAACCACTTATGGGGGGTTTAACTCATAAATTTGTAATGTTAAATGGAATTAATATAATTATTTTTTGGAAATTTTATTGCGTTTTCTACTTGATTACCAAAGTACCATGTCTTGCTTTGTTAAAAATTACATTTAAAGTTATTTTTAAGTTTTACTAAGCATTTTTTACTATGAACCAAAGTTAAGTTGATGGATCTCTTAAAAATAAATGTGTTCTTCATTTATAGTTGCATTTTTCTTAATCCTGGGTCATCTTCCTATAGCGCAAAGTAACAATAGTAACGTATTTTATTGCTCCATAGCATAAATAAACGTAAAATTTAAGGAAATACATGGTTGAGCAAAGTTACCCTTGTCAAAGGAACTACTTTGCTCCAATAACAAAGTTTTAAAAAATCGAAACAAACCATTAAACTTCAAAAAAAAAATTGTCTTGCTATAGCTTAAATGTTCTTCTGATCGGTCAAACTAATAGAAGAGATATACAATACACCTTTCTCAATTTTCAATAAAATTTCTGAAAGTGGAGCCAAAATTGGTGCAAAGTAGGAACGGTTTACGGTATCTCATTTCAACCGATATATTTTTAATGAAGATACAGGAGTAGAATTTAATAAAGACAAAAGATATATTAAAGTGGTTCAAATCGTTTATCTCGTTTTTCGAAAATTACTACATCTGTTTCGCTGAAAATAGCACAGTATGTTTTTATTAGTACCGGGAAGGTTTGGAGAGCAGTTTTAATGAAATCAAAAATATAAAACTGTTGCTATAACGTTTTAAAATTAGTATGGAAAACATTAAACCCGTCATGTTGTATTGAGGTTAGCCCATAGATATACCACTCTGGTTAGCCACAGATTACATATTTAAAAGAAAAAAGGTTTGTTTTAATAGAATATTTTCAAAATGAATAACACAAGTAGGTCCCTATTTAAGAACTGTATTATTTAGATGTATTTAAAAAAAAATTATTTGCAGTGAAAATGAGCCGGATATAAGAGTACATCAGCTAAAGCAGCTATTTGCATTAGATAATGAGGAAATATTGTTTTACGTACGATTTATTGTTGTCGTTTACATTTTTGTTTTATTTTATTATTTTTATATTTTTTGTAGAAATATTTTTGAGTAAGAAAGGTTCTTTTGAAATATTTTTGAGTAAGAAAGGTTCTTGTGAAATATTTTTGAGTAAGAAAGGTTCTTGTGAAATATTTTTGAGTAAGAAAGGTTCTTGTGAAATATTTTTGAGTAAGAAAGGTTCTTGTGAAATATTTTTGAGTAAGAAAGGTTCTTATGAAATATTTTTGAGTAAGAAAGGTTCTTGTGAAATATTTTTGAGTAAGAAAGGTTCTTGTGAAATATTTTTGAGTAAGAAAGGTTCTTGTTAAATATTTTTGAGAAATATTTATGCTTTAAGTGTGTTACACATGTTTTTATTTTATATAAATATATACATATGTATATATTGTAACACTAACTGTAACATAACTGTAAAATTAACTGTAAACTAACTGTAACATTAACTGTAACATTAACTGTATTTTAATTATAACATTACATATTACGTAAGTCGGTAATGCATAAATACTAGACGACAACAGTTGTTAAAAGGACCTGCTTGGCTTTGTTTACGAGTTTTTTCACGTTCCTTAATTCCAGTATACGTACACTGGCTGCGCACAGAATAATGTGAAGATATTATATTCTCCTTTAAACAACGTGAAAGCTTCTAAGCTCCCTTTATGTATTAGGGAATGGAGAAACAAAGAAAGCCCGGTTTCCACTAGAACTTCGTAGGGAAATACGACGCTGCAAATTTCCTTAGAGGGTTCATAATTTACGTGGAAAATTTTCTATTTATTCTTTTGCAGCAACGGCAGTAAGTTGTCTTCGTACAAAGAAGTGCAGAACGAGCCAGAAATTCGATGCAAACATCTCGTGATTTTACTTACATAACTGTCAAACCTCAACGTGATTGCTTTCTATGAACATCTTATTTAATCTTATTAAAACTGAACATTTTCTGTAAAAGGTACACATTCAAAATTAAAAATAAAATGACATAAAAAATGTTTTTTATTGTTCTGGTATTTATATTTATATATTTGCTATATTATATTGGTGGATGATTGAACCGTTACATGTGGTTGTAGAAAAGAATATTAAATATAGGGTTCCATGACAGTTGATTCCCCGACAGCTGACCCCCGACAGTTCGTCCTCCGACAGTTGATCCCTCCAATAGTTGATCCCTCTGACAGTTGATCCCCTAAAACATGGGTCGGCAACCTTTTGTTGTAAAAGGGCCAAATATTTTTCATGGGGATCAGTGCGGGCCGCACTTGCAGTAGGTATACCTACAATATTTATGTACAAATATTTTAGTTTTAAAAATAAAACGCTAAGTGTATATTTTAACGACATTTATTGTATTTAATAAAATCAATGAGATTTTTGTGATTGCATTTGACTTGCAAGTTTTTTTATATCAGCTTGCATTTTTGAAGTAGAGACGCGTAGTATTGCGTCTAAATGTGAATTCGATAACCGAGAACAGTGTTTGTTTTTTCGATAATTCAGAATTGAAAAAGTTTGCTCACAAATATATGTACTACCAAACATAGTAATTATTTGCTGAGCAAACCTTTTTAAATCCTTGTAGTTTTCAGAAGGCAAACTCCCATAGAAATCCACCAAATTAGTTTTTTCCTTAAAAGCCATTTTAAGTGTGTTATCACTTTGCAAATCTATCACGTTGATTTGCAAATCGCTTGGTACATTACCGATATCTACTGCAAAAGGGTTTTCGAAAATCTCCATCTTACGTGAGATCTTTTTGAAATCAGCAAACCGGTTTTCAAGCTTAGTTTGTAGTTGCATTAATGCACTTTTCATTTTAGTATTTTGCCAAACAAAATTTATTCCAGCTTCTTCTACTGCTTTTTCGCAATTTGGAAAATGATCTAGTTTCCTTTCATCGATATGCTTGATAAATAATGTTAGTTACATTTCAAATGATTTAACATCTGAATACATATTGCATATCAATTTATTTTTCCCCTGTAAACGTGAATTGAGTATATTCAGTTCGGCAGTCAAATCAGTTAAAAACCCAAGATCTAAAACCCACTGGTGGTTGGAAAGTTCGTGTATTGCCTTTCCTTTCATCTCCATAAAGTTACAAATTTCTTTCCTCAAATAAAAAAAATCGTTGAAGTACTGCTCTTCGGCTTAGCCATCTTACTTCACAGTAATACATCACGTCACCATATTCAGCTTCCACATCTTCCAAAAACTTTTGGAACTGGCGGTGAGTAAGCCCATTTTTTCTTATAAAATTAATAGCAGATACAACGGTATCCATTATTTATTTCCACGATAAAACTTTGCAACACAATGCTTCTTGATGGACCATACAGTGAAATGTAAATGGAACTTCCGATCCAAACTCTTGCAGATTGCTGTTGACTCTTCCGACAACACCTTTATTATGACCGCTCATATTTTTTCCGCCGTCCGTGGTGATGCTAGTTAATTTATCCCAGCTCAAGCCACACAAAATTAGAGCTCGGTCCAAGTGGTGAAATAAATCCTCTCCCTTTGTAGTTCCTTCGAGACTGCACATTTTTAATAACTCCTCATAAACAGAAAAGTTTTCGTCAATTCCTCGTACAAATATAAGGAATTGTGCCGTATCCGACACATCCGTACTTTCGTCCATCGCAAGAGAGAAGTAAGTAAAATACTGCGCTTTATCCTTAAGTTGTTCACGCAAGTTAGCACCCAAGTCTTCAGTGCGTCTGGTGCAAGTTCTAGCAGAGAGACTAACGTTTTCAAACATTTTTTTCTGTTCCGGGCATACTTCCTCCGCGATAGCTAAGACACAATCTTTTACAAGTTCACTGTCGGTAAATGGGCGACAATGCTTTGCAATTATCTCTGCTACTTTGTAGCTGGCACGAACAGCTGATTCGCTTTTGTCTGTTACAACTTTAAAGGTATTCTGCTGATTTTTGAGTGACGATTTCAAGTTAATGATTTTGTTTTTTGGAGATTCCCCTTCAAGACACTCAAATTTTGTTTTGTGCTCAATATCATAATGTCGCTTCAGGTTATATTCTTTTACTACGGAAATACTCTTTTGACAGATTAAACATAGTGGTTTTTCTTTAAATTCGGTAAAAAATATAAATTTGTCCATGCTTCATTAAAAATCCGTCTTTCTTTTTTTTAGAAGCCATCTTGGGTGTATAAATCTGCAACAAAACAGAATCAAAAAAATATGTATTTATTTTTACGGAAAGAGTCATAGTTTTGTCCTATATAAAACCCTTAAATAAATACTCCCCCAGTGAGCAATATTTTTATTCAAAAAACAAAATCGTAAAATTTATGTCAACTATACCTAAACTACACCTTTATTGACGAGTAAACAAATAATATCGTTGTGAAAATTTTAAAAGCAATAATTATTAGCCTGAAAAACTCCATACGCATTGAAAATATCTGCCGAGAAAGAATAAATAACGCCGACCGGACTCGAACCCGCAGCCTTCTGATTGCCGGTCAGATGCTCTCGCCATTGAGCAACGTCGGCTTATTCCCATTCCGCCAAATAACTAAATATGTACAAATATTTATTCATTCAACAGTCATTGCTTTTTTTTCAACAATTATTTCTTATTAACTTTTTCACCTGAACCTACCAACTTTATTTTTTTGTAGAAAAGGCAATTGTAACTTCGAGTCCCATCGGCGGTATTTATTCTTTCTCGACAGGTATTTTCAACGTGTAGGGAGTTTTTCTGGCTAATAATTATTGCTTATAAAAATTTAATATCCATAGTGCTATGCATTTAAATTGCCTTTCCTCCAAAAAAAAATAAGTTGGTCGTTTCAAGTGAAAAAATTAATAAGAAATAATTGTTGAATAAAAAAATACTAGTCCATAGTGAGTTATTGGCGGGATGAGAATAAGCCAACGTACCACAATGGATAGAGCAACTGACCGGCAATCAGAAGGCTGAGGATTCGAGTCCCGTCGGCGGTATCTATTCTTTCTCGGAAGATATTTTCAATGTGTGTGGAGTTTTTTAGGCTAATAACTATTGCTTATAAAAAATTCATATCAATAGTGCTATGCATAAAACCATATCTTAAAAAGTTAATTATTGTAAAAAATTAAATAATATCCGACAAGTATATATTTCACCAATAAATGTAGATGTCATCCGTCTCGACGCCACCTAGTGGGGAATTAAGCATTTACAATTACCTTTCCTACAAAAATTAATAAGCAACAATTGCTGAATGAAAAAATACAAGCATATATTGAGTTATTTGGTGAAATGGGAATAAGCCGACGTAGCACAATGGTGAGAGCAGCTGACCGGCAGTCAGAAGGTTGCGGGTTCGAGTCCCGTTGGCGGTATTTATTTTTTCTCGGAATATATTTGTAATGTGTATGGAGTTTTTCAGGCTTATAAAAATATTACATTCATAGTGCACCTCGTCTTAAAAAGTTTATCATTGTAATTTTTTTTAAACTGTCATAAACTCATGGATACTTTAATATTGCATTGTTATATTCATTACTTGTAATGTTAGGAATAATATTATTATCATGCAATAGGTAGGTACTTACCAAAAACACTAAGAGAATTCACAAAAACAACAAAAGAAATTTTATAAAAAAATAAAACTTGCAGCGAATGTAAACGCCGACGTGGGTAGGTAGTTAGCGCAGCGCGAGCGAACGAGTAGTGTTACTGGCGGTCGACAACGGAATGATGCGAGGTGCGTGTGGCGTTCTTGCCTTCTTTCTCTTTCCCCCCGCTCCCCCTTCGCTCCTCCTTCGCTATCCCTTCACTCCCTTTCTCGCTTCCATTCACTCGATTGTGTATAATATCGTCCGTCATGAGCGTTGCGGCGAGAATCTTGCAGGCCGCAGGTTGCCGACCCATGCCCTAAAGGATTATTTCTGGTTTACGTCCTCATTTGCAAAGGAAGTATGCAAAGAGAATATGCGGCCGAATAACAAAAGTCGGTAACTTACATCTGCAGGCGTCTCGAGTGGAGTCTCTGAAGGAGTATACAGTGAGGATATAAGGCCGAATAATAAAATACGACATACCTATCTATCGACTTTTGTTATATGGCCGCATATGCTCTCTGCATACTTACTATACAAATGAGGACGTCCAACAGAAATAATCCTTTAGGGAATCAGGTGTCGGAGGGATCAACTGTCAGGAGGATTAACTGACGGGGGGCCAACTATCGAGAGATCAACTGTCGAGTCACCAAAATATTAAAATTTTTCAGTTAAATTACTCAAAGACAACAAACATAGAACAACGTGATATTCGATAGTCGTATATTATATGAAAGAAATATTCATAATATGTTTATTAATATTTAATTTTATTTTACATAATTTAAAACAAATTTAGTATTGTTATTATTAAGTTCATTTCGGCGTTCAAGGCTATTTTCAAACTGTTCCAACATCGAAACAGTTCTCACAATTACAAGATAATTAAAATTCCCACAGAACTAAATAATAACATTACTCAAATCTATTTATTTTAAAATAGCTGATGTATACCCGGGATTTTTTTTGGTATAAAGTAAATAATTATCCATTCTTGCTTGTTGTTTGGGTGCCATAATTGACAATTGATTTGACAGCTGAAGTATTGACTTGTGACGACTATTACTATCTCTAAACAAAGAAATAAAGAAACTTTCACTTGAAAACTTTATTTCATTCCAAACAATTATCTTTTCAAAACATATCTATATAATAAAGTTCTTAAGTGGGTACCTACTTGTGTTTTCCATTTTGAAAATATTCTATCCAACAAACCTTTTTCTTTTGGATGTTTAATCTGTGGCTAACCAGAGTGGTATATCTATAGGGTAACCTCAATGCGACATGGCGGTTTACTCGTAAATGTTTTTCATGCTAATTTTAAAACGTTACAGCAACATTTACATTTGGGATTTCATTCAAACTACTCTCTAAATCTTTCCGGCACTAATAAGAATAAATTGTGATATTTTCAGCGAATAACCGGTCAACCAATTTTTTAGAAAATCGAGGACTGAGAGACAAACATTCTTTTTTATATATAGAGAAGGGATTAATATAATTTTTTTTTTAAAATATTTATGTAAGTATTTGATCTATTTCACAAGCAGAGCTACTGGCATATATATATGTTTATATTACATGTACATCGTATGTAAGTATTTGATCTATTTCACAAGCAGAGCTATTGGCATATATATGTTTATATTACATGTATATCGTATGTAAGTATTTGATCTATTTCATAAGCAGAGCTACTGGCATATATATGTTTATATTACATGTACATACGTATTGATCAATAATACAATATTTTCAATTATATTTATTGATCTACTGATATTTATTTTTATTTATTTTTTAATGTATAATATTAATTATATACATTGGGAACTTATACCCGCTAAGCCACTGCAAGTAGCTTGTCAGCAGGAGTTTATTTCAACAATATAATATAATACAACAATAAATTACAATCATCATTTATAGTACAACTTTTACGAACTCTTTTGTTCGTGTTGATTATTTATTGATTTGTAAGAAACAAGCCGATTTCTTAATAAGAAAATAAATATTACATTCGTGGATGGTTAAACAAGGTGAAGTCAAAATAGTTTATCGTGGTGAAGTAAGTTAGAAAAATGTAGTTTATTTTACAATAAATTAAGGTAAAGAGAAGAAGAAGCAGAAGATAGGATGGGGATATATAAATTCGGCACTCTCGATGCATTCATTTGTGTTCGTACGCATTATTTTTATTTTTTTATTAAAAAGTATACAATACATTATGGATTGTATTCCCAAGAGTTGAGAAACTGCAGAACCTGCAGTACAATTCTTTGAAACAACACACTTAATGTAGAAGATAAATAATTAACATTCACAGTGCATTCCTCACTGGGATTTCCCGTGCTGAGGATATCGTTTACAAAATATTATATTAAATTGACGTGTTTGATGAAAAAAACGAAAATAATTCTAAGGTGAGGTGTTTTAAATGCAGTTGAGTGGTTTCGGTGTTAGTCTGTATTTGGTGTTAATATGTTTTCTATTTCAGATCTCCCTATGTAACGTATCCAGTGTTTTATTTGATTTTTAAATTTATTATGTTTTTTCAAGAATGGTGGGATTTTGATGTAGAGCTTAGTACCATATTATAAGAATTTTTTAAATTCAAATTTACTGTTTGTGGCTCCTTATTGTATGTGTTTTTGACTCTGAAATCTAATTTGTGTGAATGTTGTTATTTCTTATTTTTTGTATTTATGAATGTAAATTAGTCATGTTTTAGAGTATAAATATTTTATTGATATAATATTAAGTTTGCTAAAGATTTCATCAGTGCTAGTTCTTACAGGGACTTTAAGGATAATTTTACATCATATTGATACAAGTCATAAGTGCGGAAAACATCGATTTATTCTGATCCCTAAAGCTGTACCCGAGGTTTGTCTACCTGCGGGTAATGTACAATCACCCGGCTTAAAATTTTGAGAATTTTGCAGTCCCCAGAAGGAGCGAGCAGGTAAGGGGATTAATTTGATCCGCAACGGCGAACTAATTACAAGCCACCGAGGCACAGTTCGGAGTTCACGAAGGAACTCGAAGAAGAGTTCAGATATGATTTAAAAGGCAAATTTTGGCCGAAGCAAAATCAGTGGAGACAGACGAGTCAGTGGAGACCGTCGAGTCAGTGGAGACCGACGAGTCAGTGGAGACCGTCCGATCAGTTGTCGTAGTCGAGAATTCCGTCTCCTACAAAGCAAGCCGGTTGCTTGCCTCCCCAGCTTGAGACGCGGCGGGAAGAAATACCGATCTACTCGGCAGGAACCGCCAAACCCCAACGCCCACCGTTCGAGTGCAATCGAGTTCCTTTCGCCTCCTGCCTTCCAGCGCCATGATTCCATCAAGGCGCATACCCACAGCCGTAGGAATCAACACTGCATAGCAGTCGAGCGCCTCTGGCATCCTGCTGATCATCCTCTTGAACAGTCTGAAAGCGGTCAAGCGACGGCCAAACCGCGTGTCCTCCCGGCACCAAAACCTCCCCCTACCGGAAGTACCACCTGCTCTTTGAGGCTTCCGACACCAACATCGAGACGACTGGTAATCTCTCCACTGGACCGTGTGCAGATTACCCGTAGAAACAGTTCGTGTAATTAAGTGAAACCCACAATACCTACCAGTTTAGAATGTGATTCACATTGTGAACTAATAAAAAACTCGACACTCAACTAAGTTACCTGTTTTCTATTGAACTCCAATGACCCCATCATGCCAATTTCTATGTTTATATTAACCTTTGTTTAAGGGATGCCGCCAATGACACGTGAATTATATTTTTATTTTGCAACGATTATAAGAGCATCGCATAAGCGCTATTTTATATATATTTTTTAATATAATCTTTTTACGTATCTACAATTCAATAACTTGTTCATGTATCATGCGCTATATTATGTATTATGCAATTTCATATATTTTTAGGTCATCTGAAATATAAAAACACGTAGATTTTTTTTTCACAATGTCATGCACTCATATTATATTATGTTATTCACTTGTATATTATGTATCACGTAGATCAGTCAATTACTGTTTTTAAATTATATTTTTTTTAACGTATTATCTACAAATTAAAAACCTCTACCTTTATAACTTCTCGGTGTCATGCACTTGTACATTATTAAAATAAAACCTTTTATTTTATTTTTGTACAGAAAATCATTTAAAAATTAATATATGTATAAGCCCATCAGAGCCTTAAAAAATTAATTAAAAAAAATAATTAAAAAAATATCCTAACGTGAGCATGGCTGTATAACAATAATGTGGATGCAACTAAAATTATAGAATTACGCTGCAACATCATTATTTGACTAATTACGATTCAAGTGAGGCAACGTTGAAATCGACGTGTTGATGATATAACCAAGCCAATATTAAAACACAGCAGCGGGTAGACAATACGTGTTCAACGGTGTTAAAAAAAAACTTAATTAAAAATATATACTCGTATATTGTATCGCTTCATGAACAACATGCTTCCGTATGAAAAGTTTTAATTGCATTAAAAACTTTAAAAAGATACAGTTTTCAACAATCATTCAAAAAACCCTCCATTGATATGCTTGGTATAACCCTAAGTAACCAGCTTAGGTCTGGAGACTCGCATCAAAGCCAGAGTGAAGTTAGCTTCCCAGAAGCTGGGCGTATTGTACAGAGCCCGCAGATACTTTAAGAGTACATAACTGTTGACCTTGTACAAATCGCTAGTGCGCCCGACTTGAATTTGGCAGTCACTTCTCGTCGGGAGCCCTAAAATATCTAAAAAAAACCTTTGACTGTACAGAAACGGGGTTCATTTGATAGATTCGCATATCTTATCAAACGGATTGCAATCTTTGGAGCACAGGCGTCAGGTGGGAATGCTGTACCTTTTCTGCCAATATTTCAATGGAATATGGTCTGAGGAACCAGCATCATTGATCCTTTCGGCACCGGTGCACAATCGGGAAATACGCCAAACGCGCGCCCATCACAGTTGACATTTGTCACATGATAACGGGTCGCTAAGACCCAGGTTAACTCCTTCCTATCCTCTTAAAAATTCTCTACACAACATCCCCAAAAATGATATAAGCCTCCAGAGAAATTAATTCCCTCAGAGCTACCTGTGCAGAGATAGTGTAAAAAAAACTTCATTTAGCCTAAAAAGATACCCCAATTAGGGATACCATGGCTCACTCGTTCCGGGAAATCGGGATTCTTGTGCGATATTCAAAATAAATGTCCATCAAATTTGGACGCCTGAAGTATGGTAAGTATGGTAAACACAAATATTTCATTCGTTTTTCAAGTAGCTTATCTCTGCACCGGAAGTGGGCCACCAGGCTACGGCGCGCCGTGTTGGGTGAAACCGGAACCTTGTCCCAACAATGGCTCCAGGCGAATACTACCAGTTCTATAGCGTCTCCCTGTCTTTGTTACCTGCTCGCACAGCACACCTGCTAACGCGGACTGCGCACAGATGAAACTAACTTTGCTAACTGGAAGTGTATTATTTAATTTATAGTTTATGTGTTATTCTGTTGCAGGTGCAACTTTACTTTATTTCGCATCCTTGTTATGAAGCGAGTCCCTAACAAACTAAAATTGATAAACCGCGGACCAGGAATTAACCATAAATAAACATTAGTTGTCTATGATAAGTATTTCTCCCCTCCCTTTGGTAAAGGGAGGGAGGGGGGAAGCGACCACAGGGACAGTGGAGGATTCGGTCTTGCCTGGAGAGCCGACCTGTCCGCCGCCTTCGCACTGCTTCCAACATCAAGGGTTCCGTTCCAATTTACTTAGTTATTCATTTGCCTTTTGCTTTTAGATAAAACTGAAATCATTTAAACTCATTCAAATTCAGTCTATCTTTTAATAACCTGCAGTCGTTCACAGAAAGGTTAAAGCTTTTCCTAGAGCCTTTAAATTCCGCTATAAATATACGCCTGCCTACCAGGTATATAGCAAAAGAGAGTTGTTTTTATTTTGAATTCCCTATTCCTGTTTATATGTATCCATTTATCTATCTATCTATCTATTTATATGTATTTGTTTTTATTAATGATAACCAAGCGGTAATTTCGAGAATCGCCCATCAACGAACTGACAACACGACTAAAAGACGGGTGTATTACTTCTCGTATACATCCCTCTACCCTGAGAAGAGCTAGTTTGGGGATATTTTATATATTAAATCTATTGGTGAACTTTACTAAGATTGCCAATACAAATGTGCTTACGTTACGGAACGATGTGCTGTTCTGTGATCTGTGATCTGTGATCTGTGATCTGTGATCTGTGATCTGTGATCTGTGATCTGTGATCTGTGATCTGTGATCTGTGATCTGTGATCTGTGATCTGTGATCTGTGATCTGTGATCTGTGATCTGTGATCTGTGATCTGTGATCTGTGATCGGTGATCTGTGATCTGTGATCGTATATAGAAGGCGGAAAATTTACGGTAATTACGGATCATTCGAGCTTGAGATGGCTACACTCGCTAGATAACCCCACCGGGAGGTTGGCCCGTTGGGCCACGCGTCTTTTACAATATTCTTTTGATATTGTGCACCGTCGAGGCGAACTTAATGTGGTACCGGACGTCCTGTCCCGCATAGAACCCGGATTAATATCGGCGATCAGCGCTCTACCAACTACGACGGATAGTTGGTATATAAAAATGTATAATAACTGCCTAAAATACCCGCAAAAACGTACAAACTTCACTATTAGGGAAGGGCAACTATTTCGACATTGTCCAGCCGCCCTCTCTATACTGGAGGACTACTCATGGAAGCTCGTAGTACCGTCCGAACGGCAAAGAGCTCTAATAGTGGAGAATCACGACTCTGATAAGGCTATCCACCCCGGAATTTATCGAACATATAAAAAACTTAATCTGAGACATTATTGGCCGGGATTGTTTCGCCAAGTTCGCGAATACGTATCGAAGTGCGAGATATGCAAAGCATACAAGCATAGCACGTCTGCTCCTCTGGGACAGATGAGTACCCAAAAACGGGTGGACAGACCCCTACAAGTATTGTCGATCGACCTAATAGGGCCTTTCCCAAAAAGTTTCGCGGGATATATGCATATTCTGAGTGTTGTGGATACGTTCACCAAATTCTGTTGGATCTTTCCATTAAAAATTGCCACGGCACAAGCTATAATAAAGCTTCTAGAAACGCGAATTTTCTTACCGCACGGCACGCCCAGGTCCATTATATGTGACAATGGTAAACAATTCATTTCCAAGGTATTTAAAGATTTTTTTGTGCAGTTACGGTGTGCCCGACATATTCTACAATAGTTTTTATACGCCAAGAAACAATGTTATCGAGAGATATAACCAGACCATTGGTACGGCTCTAGCAATACTGGTAGAAAAGAATCAAAGATCATGGTGTAAACATCTGGATAAAATCCAGGCGGCTTTAAATAATTCGGTAAATATAACCACTGGCTACACGCCTTTTTTCCTAGATCACGGCTACGAACAGTCCGTCATGGGTTCCCTCCATGACACTCCGTTCCCAAGAACCATCTTAACCGCGAACGACTATGCTAACCGATTGGAAGAACTGTCCGCCGTTTACGGCGATGTCGGCGATGCCTTGTTTGTTGCGTACCAAAAGAGCTCCGAAAGATATAATCTCAGAAAGAAATGCGTGACGTATGCTGTAGGCGATATAGTCTGGAGGAAAAACTTTGCGCAGTCCAATTCGGCGGCTTACTTCTCAGCCAAACTTGCCCCGCGTTTTATAAAAACAAAGGTAGTTAAAAAGGTTTCGGATGTCGTATATGTACTGGCAGATGAGGCGGGAAAGCTCTTGGGTAAATACCATATCAAGGACATGGTCAAATTAGGTACATCCGCAGAAAACCAGTAAATGTTTCATGTATAACAAAAATTATATATATGATCTATTTTTATATAAACGAGGCGAGCCCTTTTAGTAAGACTTGGTAAAATAATGTTTTAAGCTGTCGTTTTAATGTAGGTAGATGGTCGCAAAAATAAACGATAACAATCGGGCAGATAAAAATATCTTTCAACCATTTGGGTTATTCTGAAAAATCACGGACAATACGTTCAGTTAAGCTAGTTTTATGGGTTTTCATAGTAATAATATAATCCTGAAAAAGCTTTTAAATAATAAAAATGTGAAAGTTACTTAATTACTTTGAACGGAATTCCAGAAGACAACAAAGGAAATTTAACAATAGAATTCTACAATGCAAAAGGGTATTTTATGACCTACTTCTAATCCGTCGAACGGTCATCCGTTACAAATGCACTTTGGGTTTTGGGGAAAACCTAGAGATGTCTAGCAATTTTGTGACTTTTGACAAAAAGGAATGAGTTCGAATCTCAGAGTATAGTTTCATTGGTTGCTTATATTTATTATAGCTTGGTTCGGTTCGGAAATTATTTCCAAATAGGGTCTTAAATATTTTAAATAACGGCATAATATTTTCGAACCCGGAATGCTGAGAAGATGTTACTTCAAATGAAATTTAATTATTGGAGAAACGACCGCGGGTTCAAATCCCAGCGAAGTAACTTCCGTTTCAGAGGCGTAGGCTCCTTCCTTGTACCTGCATTTATTTAGTGGTAAAAATACTACCGAAAATAGAACTTAGTGTTTTTAAGCTTCGAAAACAAGATTCCAATGTACGGGTGACTTGCATAGGCAGTTAAAGTCAAGACTGAGTGACCGAGTTCAACGAACAAAAAAAATTCTACAATATTATTGTCAAATTAATATGATTTTACAACAATATAAATCATCATATCAGTAATCATTCGTTATCGGAATCGAATTAAACTGGATTAAAAGTTTATAATAATAATAATAATTGGAAGATTTTTATAGCGCCGTTTTTGTGAAAAATCACCTCGAGCGCGCGGTACAAATATTTCTTAACTAATTATGTACAAACAGATACAGAAGAACAACCTGTCAGGTCGCTTCAGATGAACACAGCTTTATTAGAAAATTTATTTATAGAAATGGTAGTTTAACATGGTTATTTGTCGCTCCTATTCTATTGATGTTACATTTATTAGAAGATTGGAGGCACAAAAGGAGTTGGTATTTATGAAAATACTTATAATTTTTAGGACCGGAAAGAATTCATAAAATGAATTTTAGGACTCGAAAATATCTATAAAACTACCTTAAAAATCGTAAGAAGTTTTTAATAAATATTAGCATTTTTTTTATATATTTATATACTATGGTTATTTATAGTGCACGCACTAGTGCACAGATGCGTGAATTTTTATTTTTACTTAATGATTTTAAGTAAGTAATAACCGGCTAGCTTAGCTAAGCAATTTACAGGTGAATTTCTTTATTTTATGGATACGATTGTCTGAAAAGATGCGATTTAGGTTTAGTTCTGAATTCTGTTGAGTCTTTGATAATTTTTAAGTCAAGAGCGGTTCATTCCGGACTTTAGGTCCTGACACTGCAAAAGCACGATCACCGAACTTAGTATTTTTAGGTGCGCGCTTTGATTCCTTCAGCCTGCCGATAGCTGATAACGCTGCTGACCTAAGGGTGGACTGCCGTTAGTTGGTATTTTCAGAAATACACAGTTCTAATAAGTAAACCGGAGCCATTCCGTTAAGTGACTTAAATACCATCCAGCAGAGCTTGACCTGGACTCTTTCAGGACATTTGAGCCAGTGGAGATTTTTGAGATTCTCTGACATATGAGAATATTTAGATACGCCGGTGATTAGATAAATCTTGCTGCAATGTCGAATACTGATTTCAATTTCTTAATTTGCTATTTGGGCAGACTCGCATATATTCCGTTGCAGTAATCTAGACGTGACACAACATACGAATTGATGAGTAGTTTAGTTGCTTCTGTTGGCAGGTTTATCCGTACTGCCTTTATTCGCCTCAATTGAAAGAACCCTGTACGTACAGTTCTGTTTACACGACCTTTAAAGGAAAAGTCTGCATCCAGATGGACACCAAGTAATTTAACACACGTCTGCGGAGTAATGTCACTTCCTGAAATATTTATTGGGGAGTTATCAATGATATGCTGACGTCTGTTTATGGCGGTCAAAAAAAAAAAAAAATTTCACCTAAAACCAGCAGACCGGTTTCGTTTGTTTTGTTTATTTGTTTTTGTAGCTTTATTTAGATGTAAGCAAATTTTCATACATCTAGAAAAATTTTTCTTTATGTATATAGCACATGTTTTACGGAAAGTGCCAAGACTTGAGACTTCCTTTATGGAATTTAGTAGGTTATTATAAAGTTTTCCCTTTTTTTAAAACACGCTGTTCTGTGTACAGAAGAATACGGTGTGTACGGGAGAATACGATTTTTTTTAAACAGTTATTACTGACTGATCGGATGGATAAAATATTAATACTTAATCTTTTTATAAAGAATATTGTTTTTAAAAATACCTTTGAACGAAAAGTGACTAGCAACGAATAAGGGAAGCTTCTTCTTCCATCCTCTGATCTCTTGTTCCTTTTCCCACTCATAGCGCTTTCCTTTTTCCTCCTTCCCACATGTGTAAAAAACCGTAAAGTACCTTTACCATTTCAAGGGGACGCCTGGAAAAATAGTGATGTGTACATTCTTACATAATAGCCATTCGGAGTAATTAACCGGGTGGCTTAAAAATAATACATTTCAGAGCTTGGATTGATTAACATTTTTTCAATCTCCGATATCTTTTTTAATGAATTTATAGCTACAACAACTAATAAGGTTTTCTTGTAGACCGGAATATAAAATACAAGATGGCGCCCAATAACATCATTCTGAAGGAGTGATAATGATCGGTTATGACGAATAATTAACCGTTAATTATTTTTTTTACTTTACGATAACCCAACGTGGGATAAATAAATACGCATATATTACCTTAATAATAATGATAAAAAAAAAGGAATATTTCCTCTCCAATATAGCTAAAGACAGTGCCAACGGCCAGGGAAGGGTTCTATCGGGATTCTGGGCTGGTGGAAGAGGTAAAAAGCTGGAATTTATGTCGGCTCGATGATCCAGGATATCTCTAGGACCGGACAGGTTCACGATGAATCCATTTTCCTTGATGTCTTTCCACGAATATTCGTCGTCAACTATATCGTTGCATTCTTATTAACCCTACCGGGGTTTCTGATGTAGGGTCGGAAGTATGTCTTGATAATTGATGTCCGGCTCAATGATTAAGTACATGTTCTGACACTAGTCAGTTGACCATATAATATGTATTCATGCAACCGATATCTAAAGACGCCAGGGTGTTGTGGTCAGTTACAGAATCACGACGAGATAATTACCCTTGCGTGTCTTTCATAAGATATTCGTACATTACAATCTTATAACATAAACATATATATATATATCATATGCATATCTAAAGACGCCAGGGTGTCGTGGTCAATTACAGAATCACGACGAGATAATTACCCTTGAGTGCCTTTCAATTCCACCCCTATAACATATATATATATATAATTCTATAAAACTAATTCTCTTTTGCAAATAGTGATACTTCAAATAATTTCGCTCGCCCTCTGTGAAACCACCTCTCTCTATATAAAATTTATTATTCTTTTCATTGGCCTGCATAAGTAGGTAAAGTTAATTCATCTTAGTATCGTTTCGCTTCTCAATCCCACGAATGCCCATTAATTGTATATTTCTAATATTTATATTATTTTGCTTTCATGTTGTTGCTTCATCTTGAGTCTTTTCATCCTGGCTGAGGGTTGTGATCCTAGCTCCAATTTCCAGGATGGGAAAGACGGCTTCAATCTTTGCATGGAGAGATGCAGACATAGACGTTCGAGGCGCCAAGGATGCCCGATCACTCCGACCTATTTTATAATAATAAACACTGTATTTCACTATGTAAAACATGTACCTTTGCGGCCTAGGTTTTTAATGCTGAATCTCTTTGTGGACGACTTTTCTTTTGCCTATAGTTAATCAGGGTTTCACTTTAAGGGGGTTATTATCCTAAAAACCTACATAAGGAGGGGAGGGTTTTTATTTGCGTTGACGGGGAAGTGTTATGAAGCGAGTCCCTAACAAACTAAAATTGAAAAACCGCGGACCAGGAATTAACGATAAATAAACATGAGTTGTCTATGGCCGCTTCCTTTGGGAGAGGGAGGGGGTAGGCCGACGGCGAGGGAGGGAGTTGAAAGGACAGGGGAGACCATTCTGGGCTGGAGATCCGAACGGTGCACTGCTTCGAGCTGTCCGCTGCCTACCTGCTTCCAACAAGGTTCCGTTACAATTTATTTAGTTATTTATTTCCCTTTTGCCTCTTGATAAAACTGAAACCATTTTAAAATCATTCAAATTCATTCTATCTTTTAATAACCTGCAGTCGTTCACAGAAAGGTTAAAGCTTTTCCTAGAGCCATTAAAATCAGCTATAAAATATAGGCCTGAACTCCCAGGTATTTTGGTATATAGCAAAAGAGAGTTGTTTTTATTTTGAATTCCCTATTCCTGTTTATATGTATCTATTTATCTATCTATATCTATTTATATGTATTTGTTTTTATTAATGATAACTAAGCGGTAATTTCGAGAATCGCCCATCAACGAACTGACAACACGACTAAAAGACGGGTGTATTACTTCTCGTATACATCCCTCTACCCTGAGAAGAGCTAGTTTGGGGATATTTTAAATATTAGATCTATTGGTGAACTTTACTAAGATTGCCAATACAAATGTGCTTACGTAACGGAACGAGGTTCTGTGGCCTGTGACTGTGGCCTGTGACTGTGGCCCGAGGTTCTGTGGCCTGTGACTGTGGCCTGTGACTGTGGCCCGAGGTTCTGTGGCCTGTGACTGTGGCCTGTGACTGTGGCCCGAGAAATTCGGTACTGTGACAACATGTAAAGAAACAATATATAAATAATGTATTTTTTCAGAAACAAAATAAAATTCGAGTCATTTCGTGTTAACGTTAAAGGTACTTTTATTTTTAGGGATACAATTGTAACAGAACTCTTTACAGAACCACTGCGTGCCATCAATTTAGCGATTAGCACAAAAGTGTGATAATACAGAATGGGATATTTTGAACTCGACTACTTATGATCTTTTAGAGTAGGTTTTATCATATTTTTATAGTTTTACTTATGTTTACACGATTATGAGATTAACAGCAATTGTGATGATTTTTTTGTTGTATTGATTGTTATATGAATATGCGATAAAGTATAGAATTTTTTTTTATGTAAAATCCTCGTTTTCGTATACAGCAGTTTTATTACTCATATACACATGATTTTTTAGTTATTTCTAATTTTGAAATGGTCAATTCATAGTGGAATTCCATTTTAATAATAAAAAAGAAGATTTTTAAGTAACAGACACGTTTTATGAAGAATCACGTATAAAAAGAGTAAAGTTTACAAATTGAACAAACTTAAAACATTAATTATTATCGTCTTGTCAAATAGTAACCAAAAATGAGAAGACTGTATGACTTAAAATCGTAAAGATTCGTCAGCGATAAAACAATCAAACCATATCCCCCGTACTTGATAATCCAGGAGGGTGGCTCGTCGAACTTTCTTAGATTATGACAAAACTTTTTGCCCTATTTTTTATGGTTACTTTCCTCCGAGGGGCGTGTTCCAGATTCAGGTCACGCCCCCGTATAATGACGTCACGTTTGATGTGTTTTCATTATTGTTGTACGTACCTCCACTCACTTCCTCACTTCCTGCTTCCACCTTCCTGCCTCCGGCCTCCTGCTCCCCGCGGCGCCGTGTGTTCCTTCTTCTTGCTTCTTTCAATCGTGCGGAGAGCCATTGTTGTGCTCTTGCCATTTTAACTTACACTTTCCATTTCGGCCTTTACTTTAGTCGTTTTATGAACAATCGCAAAGCAATGTGAATATTCTCTCAAAAAAGCCTTCAAGTTTAAGACAAAGGATGTTATCGTTTTTTGCGAATGAGTATCACGACATACAATTTATTTCTCACGTTTAATTAAAAACCGTAAAAGTGGTTAAATTTCTGGGAAGCCGAAGGGTTGAGAACGAAGATGGCTAAAATGCGTCCTGCATTGTTTCGCTATTTTTTATTATTTTTTTGTTATTATTTCTGATTCATTGTTCCCAAAAGTGACCGGTACGACGGAAGGTCAAGTTTGGTAATAAGAAACTCCAGTTCACTTTTAATAAAAAAAATTAAGAATGTTGTTCCTCTAACATAAATACAAGTTTAAAAAATAAATAAATTATAGTACGTTTTTATAGTTACTCGTAAATTAAATCTTAAAGATTTTTTTCAAACGGCCGGAATCCGAGCGATGACCGCGCGACATACGTGTCATACGGTCACACAGAATAAATTTACAAAAAAATAATTTAGGCCCGAAGAACCGCGTGCCGTCGTTCCAATGGTACCAACAAATCGGTGCGTTTTAATGAGATGATTTTTTATTCACTTTTAAAAAACGTTTTGAAAATCCTGCGTATACAATAAAACTTACGCAATCAAAATCAGCGTTTGTTGATCCATATGAATATATAGTTTTTAAGCCGTAATGCTTTTCACTGGAGTTCCTTATGGTACCTTTGTGCGGGCTTTAAGAGGAACGGCTTAGTTCAAAACTTATTTTTGGATTTGAGACCAAAATAGCAATCCAAACTGAATAATTTTTAATCATTGAAGAAAATAATATTCACATAACCTAAATGAAAGATGAAACCGGACAAAAGGACAGAAACTAAAAATATTTCAATTTTTTAAGAAAAAAAATCATTCATATTATTTCAAAATTTTTAAGAATCGGATAGCTTAGGAAAATCATCAAATCACTCCTTAGGTTCATTTAGGGGTTGCTTTATACTATTTTCAGAGTGCTGTTTTGTACAATAATTGAGTAGTGGCTAAATGACGCACATCTGTCATTAAATCGAAATTAAGTTTAGAGTTGATTCTTTTATGATTTGTCGCGCCCTTTTCAACGGTAAAATCGGTTTTGACATAAATTTTTTTTTTTAATTAATAAAATTTTATAATTTAATGATTAAGTTTGCATTATTTTAGTTTTCATTATTGCGATTCCTGTTTCGGACGTTAAATATCTTTTGAGGCCGAAAAAGGTATCGCATTAATAATAATAAGTAACAGCATTAAATTTTATTTACTTTAATGATTAAATATTACGATGAGGTTTTTAAATCTCAATAAAAATAATTAATAATTAAAAATTGAATTCTTTAGACTTAGACTTTATAAAAAGTCAATAGATGTCTCATAAAAACAAAAAGTCGGATGTAAATCCGAGACACTGTTTGAGTTTACAAATGAGTTCGGGTAGAACTTTGCAAACATCATAAAAATAGCTGCCAATAATATGAGATTAAAAATGGAAGATAATATTCACAAATCTTGAATTTGAGATATGATATCGATGAAGATGACACAAATTGAACTTGTCTCATTAGCTAAGTCGGTTGAGCGTTGCCCCAGATAGGCAGAGGACCTGGGTTTGTGTCCCAGATCCGACAGAAATATTTTTAGTTTCTGTCCTTTTGTCCGGTTTCATCTTTCACTTAGGTTATGTGAATATTATTTTCTTCAATGATTAAATATTACGATGAGGTTTTTAAATCTCAATAAAAATAATTAATAATTAAAAATTGAATAATTTTTTTAAATTAAATATATAGTGAATGTTTAGTAAGGAAGAAAAGAGAAGAAGAAAGCGTGGTTATGTCTGATAGCGACTGGCAGTGCTTCTAGCGAAGAGAGGGATAGAGCGAAAGAAGTTTATAAGGGATGCAAGAAAAGACTACGTGCTGGAGTGAAAGAACGAAAGAAACGCCTGGAAGAGGAAGAGGGGATCAAAATGACAAACCACTTTCAAGACAACATTAAACTGTTTTGGAAGGAAGTCAAAAGGTCCCGGAATAGTCCAGAAAGCGGATGTGTGAAAGTGATAAAATCGAAAGATGGAAAAATGCTGACGAATGAGAAAGATATAAAAGAGAGATGGATGAAATACTTTGAAGAGGTCTTCGAAAGCAACCCGAGTGATAGTGATTCCAGTGGCGAGTCAGGTATGAATGACGATGGCGTGAATGTTCCCAAAATCAGCATGGATGAAATTAAGAGATCAATTAAATGTATGAAGAATGGTAAGGCTGTTGGTTTCGATAATATTGCTGCTGAATACTTTAAAGGAGATAGCCGTATAATTCTCACATGGTTATGCAAACTTTTTAACCAGTGTTTAGAGGAGGGTTACACCCCATTAGATTGGAGAAGGGCTGTGATCATGCCTCTATACAAAGGTAAAGGGTCACGTATGGAATGTGGAAATCACAGGGCTATTAGCCTGCTAAGTTCAGTTGGAAAGCTGTATGGTAGGATATTGATTGAAAGGGTACAAATGAAAACAAAGGATAAAATATGGGATGTGCAAGGTGCATTTTATGCATGGATCAGATTTTCTCGCTGCGTATGCTCACAGAGAAGTTTCTGGCAAAAAACCAGAAACTTTTCTGTGCTTTTGTAGATCTACAAAAAGCATACGACAGAGTTGACAGGAAAAAGTTATGGAAGGTGTTGTCTAAGTATGGTGTGAATACAAATCTTATACAGGCAATCGCATCGCTGTACGAGGGAAGCGTTGCATGTGTTAGGGCAAACAGTGATTTTACGGGGTGACATCACAAAAGGTGTTAGCAAGGCTGCGTAATGTCACCGTGGTTATTCAATCTATACATGGATAATTGTATGCAAGAATTGAAAGAGGTGGGCTTGGGCGCAAAAATGAGTAGTCTGCAAGTTTGTTGCCTGTTGTATGCTGATGATGCGGTGCTGATTGCTGATAGTATAGAAGATCTACATTCCCTCGTATCTAGGATGAACGAAGTATGTATGAAGAATGAGCTAATGATGAATGTAAGTAAGTCTAAAGTCATGGTGTTTGAAAGAGAGAGTACGAACACAGTGTACAATATAGTTGTGAATGATGAATACTTGGAGCAGGTAGACGAGTTTGTGTATTTAGGAAGTATGTTTACGAGAGATGGAAAGACTGATAGGGATATTGAAAGAAGGGTGAATGCAGGAAACTCCATTAACGGAGGACTGAACGCGGTTGGCGCAAACAAAAAAGTTGTCCAAGGAAGCGAAGCTAGCAGTCCACAATGGAGTGCTGATACCAACCTTGATGTATGGCAGTGAGGCATGGAACTGGCAGAGAAAGGATGAAAGTAGACTGAATGCTGTAGAAATGAGATCTCTGAGACGAATGTGTGGTAAAACCATGTATGATCGTGTGAAAAATGTTGACATTCGTAAATGTGTAAAGGCTGATGTAAGCGTAGTGAGCAAGATTAAGAAAGGGACGCTTAGATGGTTTGGGCATCTAGAGCAAATGAACGAAGAGAGGAGTGTAAGGAGGACTGTATAAATGGAAAGAAAGAGACAGGGACGTCCAAGGAGAGACATTAGCCAGTGAATCAAATACTTGAGTCGGGCCATGTCAGAAGTCGGAATAACAGAAGAGAATGTGTGAGACGTTGTATGAAAGTGAATGAAGCAAGAAGTGTATGCCAAGATCGAGTTGTTTGGCGGTCCGTCCTCTCTGCCTACCCCTGCGGGGAAACGGCGTGATGGTTAGTTAGTTAGTTAGTTAGTTAGTTAGTAAGGATTAGAAGTAAATTTTCATATAAGCTATGTAAATATAAAAAAAATTAAAATTAAAAAAAACCTTAAAAAAACATTTTTCGTGTCGACATTTTAAATTATGTACGGCAAATGTGTGTTCCAACGTAAATTGGACGTTTTTTAATTCAAATTTAAGTCCATTATATTATATTTTCAATCATTTTCAGTCATCAATCTCGTCCGCGATGACATTCGGGGTGGTATCGGATGACGTCAGTCTTTAAATTTCTTATCATTTACCTGAATCTATTAATTACCTAAATCTTATTTTTATTTTTTATGCGAGTACCGCACAAGAGTCCCAACTGTCTGGAGCGGGTAAGACTGTGGCATACCCACTTGGAATATGTTGTGAGGCTGAAGGTAGTGGGAGGGAAGAGGAGATGGGGGGGAGAAAGATGGGGAAGTACCTGGTGTTTCAGAGCTGGTCACCAAATACGGTTAAAGCCGTTTCTAGCAATATTTCGATATTGAATGTTGGTCTTTCACCAGGGCGATGCTTAAAGTATCTACCTCTCTAAAAATGCGCACTCATAAATGTCACTGTCATAATGCGTTTTAAATTAAATTTCTCATTATGAATAACTTCTGTATTCAGTGATTGCAGTCTTAAAAATCATCCTTAACTCGCAGAGAGAGGAGCCTGTCTCCTCCCCGAACAAATATACAGATGAGGCGAGCACAGCTGGTCTGGTCTGATTATGTCTGCTTATTGTTCCGGGGATCATAATGAAGCTGTGACCCTTTGACACTACCCGGCTGTAAGAACCCAGCACCACAGTATCACCAGTATCTGTATATTTTGGAGAAATCACAATACAAATGTATGGAAAATCTGGAATAATATTATGATTAAAACTTGCTCGCTTCATGGTGAGGTATTTATTTTTCTATTGTTAAGCATGTTTTTCTGGATCTATATAGCATACCTATTTGGCTTTAACAATTTTTGAAAACGGAATTTTTTAGGAAAAAAAATCATCCATATTATTTCAAAATTTTTAAGAATCGGATAGCTTAGGAAAATCATCAAATCACTCCTTAGGTTCCTTTAGGGGTTGCTTCATACTATTTTCAGAGTGCTGTTTTGTACAATAATTGAGTAGTGGCTTAATGACGCACATCTGTCATTAAATCTCTGAGACGAATGTGTGGTAAAACCATGTATGATCGAGTGAAAAATGTTGAGATTCATAAAGAATGCAAGGCTGATGTAAGCGTAGTGAGCAAGATTAAGAAAGGGACGCTTAGATGGTTTGGGCATGTAGAGCGAATGAATGAAGAAAGGAGTGTAAGGAGAATATATGACGCGAATGTGAATGGAAGAAGAAGCAGAACGAAGAAATGGCACGATCAAGTGAATCAAATACTCGAGTCGGGCCATGTCAGAAGTCGGAATAACAGAAGAGAATGTATGAGGCGTTGTATGAATGTGAATGAAGCAAGAAGTGTATGCCAAGATCGAGTTGTTTGGCGGTCCGTCCTCTCTGCCTACCCCTGCGGGGAAACGGCGTGATGGTTAGTTAGTTAGTTAGTTAGTTAGTTAAGTTTAGAGTTGATTCTTATATGATTTGTCGCGCCCTTTTCAACGGTAAAATCGGTTTTGACGTTAAATTTTTTTTTTAATTAATAAAATTTAATAATTTAATGATTAAGTTTGCATTATTTTAGTTTTCATTATTGCGATTCCTGTTTCGGACGTTAAATATCTTTTAAGGCCGAAAAAGGTATCGCATTAATAATAATAAGTAACAGCATTAAATTTTATTTACTTTAATTTAAAAAATAAATAAATTTCTACTACTACTTTTTTAATCTTTTTTAAATCAATTATAAAATATTTTTGGGATAATGTGCTTTGTAAATTTTAGTAAATATTTTTTTATTTATTTATCATTATCTAAATTAAATTCTCTTTAAATCAATCTACAATACCACACTTCTCTTTTAAGCAATGCTTGTGTGGAGAAACGGGGTGTACATATTGCGTTTACATGTTTAGATACATAATAACGTTTCTTAAAAGTGTTACAAGAAAATTATACTTGAATTTTTTTACATACTGTTACTAAGTTAGTGGTTTACATACTGAAGAGCGACAAGTTTTGAAACAAAAATTGTAATGGTATTTAATGTATTATTAATTAAATGACAATTTGTAAATAAACTATTTATTAAATAATAATTGTAAATAAATTATATTTGTAAATAAATTATATTTGTAAATAGATTATGATTGTAAATTAATTATAATTGTAAATGTATTATAATTGTAAAGAAATTATATTTAAAAATAAATTATATTTGCAAATAGATTATTAAATTAAATTATAATAGTATGTTTACTTTATACATATACGAGTATGTTGATGTATTTTCTTACGTATTTTTAAAATTTATTTAATGTTTTTGTTTATTATTATTATTTTTTTACGCAATCAAAAAAAAATATTTCTACACGTCCTAGACCAGACATTGTCTAGTGAGAAGGGTAAAGTACATGTATTTGTATCAACGTGTTTAATGCCAATTAACGCCCGGTTTGCCGGCAATGAAATGAAAAAATACCAACAGAATTTTTACAACTTTTAGACATTCGATAATTCAAAAAATAAATAAAAATAATATGTAAGTCCTATGTATCCAGGCTATTTCGAGGATTAGCCTATAAATGTAATTTTATCATTGATTTCATTTCCAGGATCCAGAACCACAATATTGTTAAATAATGGCCGATAGCCGTTCCAAAACGTAACATCGAATCATCGCAAATCTAAATGCCCTAGTTAATTTAATCACAGTTCCCAGTCACCGGAATTAGAACTGTACTAGTATCTTCCCACTGTGGTAAAGCAAGCACTTGTGGTTCGCCAGCGGGTGATGGATACAACCCACCCCCCTCCCCTTCACCACGTCATTCCCCACCCCATTAACCACTCACGCTCTATTCGTTAATTTCCTGTTCCCGATTGCCTTCAGAGGGTACACACTATAAAAATGCAGTTGAATTGTTTTATTATTGACAATACTCGTTCATCATTCGCGTTGTATTTTGCATTTCTCCGTCATATAAGAATGGACATTAAATAAGAGTTAATTGGCAAACAAAGTCCCAAAAAGTTTTTTACGAATAACCCCTAAGATTTTAACACCATATAATTTATGTGACTACTATATTGTACTATACTAAAAAGAGGTAAACCAATATTCCTATTAATATTGGTAAGTTCATTCTACGAGTTACTGATAAAATGGAATTTTAATTAGACCCCCTTGCATGACAAAATAATGGAAACACATTAATTAATTTGTTTGGTGCATTTCGCTCCTCAACCAGACGATCGTATTTACCCGGTTTTTAATGCGTGACATACTCGTATAGCACATGTATCGAATAGTATCATTTCGACAAATATCTAAACCCTATTCTCTGGTGTAGAGCATAAAATAATATGAGACAGATGAAGATTTTTTTTCTTCAATTACATGTAATTATATTTATAAAAATCTTTTTTTTAAAAAAAAAATCGAAATTACTCAGTCAATTTTGATTGGTTTTAGAGGATTTATTTTAAATAAGTGGTATAATAAATGGCTTTCTAAAAATAAAATGTCACATATCTACAAAAGTACTAAAAATGTTTATTAAGAATCAAAGTTAGTAACCTTCTTTTCCTTTTCTCGGAAGAAAAGCAAGCGAGAAAGTTAAGTCGTAATATCGGCAAGACACCTACTGCCGGCATTGTAGCTCGCATAATATTTCTTCACAAGATTTACCTCTGAGATCCTACTGGACGCGAAACCACAAATATCACAGCCAACATATTCGTAAGAGCTAATCATGGATTGCAAGTCTCGAATAAAGAATAACGTTATTTTCCACAACTAGAAATATCTCCATATTATCTATCATATTGTGTTACAAGGTGTCCACGTTCTCTATGTGGGAGGAGAAACAAGAATACTTCCACCAGGGGTACATACCAAACGCTAGGTGAGAATACGTTATCCTTGAGACATATGAAATATTGAAGTTACATTAGAATTGCAAAGCAGACTGTGACACCCGCGGGGTGAACACGAACACACTGCTGAGACATCGATCCTTGAATTCAGGGGAATCCAAGATCTAAGAAAATTAATCTGTTAAAAGGAAAGAAAAATGTTAGCAGTGAGCGCCATAAGATGACCTTTTGTTTATCTATCTTTTGAAAAATTCGTCTACAAATGCACTGGGTTCATAATTTTTTTTTTCAATTTTTCGCAGAAGCTTTATAAAAAAAAAAGTTAACAGAGCTATTTATGACGGGAAAATTTGCCTTTTTTGATTGAAAAAATAGAGCTTAGTATTAATAATATTACCATGATGCACAGAGGATAAAAATAAATAGACTTCTGATGAGATTAGGACGCTGGTAGCAGTAATATTCCAAATTAAATTATTAGATAGTAAACTGTAAAATTAAGAGATAATTATCCAATAATCAAATTAGCAATATATAGATCATAAGCGTCGTAATCTCGTCAGCAAAAATACGAAAATGCACAAAATCCGATATCCATTAATCAAATTGATGAACAAAATTTCCTTATTATCGACAAATGATCTGAAAACTCAAGGAAAAATAAAAAAATAACTTATTATTCGTTTCTCAAAATCGATTACCTTTTTATATTTTTATCATTTAGAGAGTTAAAATGTCTGAGAATCACGCTGTATTGACCAGCTTTATTTTACTGTATTGTGGATTTAGGAAGTTGTTATTTTTTTATATGAATACCGAACAAGAGTCCCAACTGCTCCCGACTATCTGGAGCCAGTGAGACTATGGGCATTCGGAATTGGAGAATTTTGTGAGGCTGAAAGTGTTGGGGAGTGGAAGGAGGAGGGGAAGAGGAAGGTGGGGAAATACCTGGTTATCCAGATCTGGTCACCAAACACGGCTAAAAACCATTTCAAACAAAGTTTCAATTCTGAATGGTGGTCTTTCATCAGGGCGATACTGGGAGTATCTTCCACTCTGGAACGTGCGCAAATATACTATATATTATTTTAAAATTACTTAATTGTGAAACAGCACAAATTAATTAAATAAAATTTACCTGCGCACGCCGGGATTTGAACCCACGACCTTCGGATTCGTAATCGAGAGCCTTACCCCTCGACCATGTAGGCCGTCATGTAATAATCTATACCCGATTGGAAAGACAAATCATTTAATTAATTCTATTGTTGTACTGAATTAAACTTTTTTTTTCAATCTTTTAATATAATATTAACAACTCTCAAAATGAAACGTGATATCGAAAATACACAGAAAAGAATAAGATAACGGTAGCAAATGGGATTCGAACCCAGGAGCTCATGGTTTCACGTCTTTTCGGTTTCATGTTTCATTTTGAGGGTTGTTAATATTATTCTCAATGATCAAAAAAATATATATTAATTGAAAAACTAAAGTTTTTAAGATAAGATTTTTGTGCATAGCGCAAAGGGTAACAATTATTTTTATAAACAATAATTATTAGCCTGAAACACTCATCCAAATTGAAAAACTCTTTCCGAGAAAATAAATGTCGAACAGCACTCTTCTGATTGCCGGTCAGATTGATTTCCTTGGCGGGTTTGCGATAAGCCGACGTAGCTCAAAGGTAGAGCATCTGACCGGCAATCAGAAGGGTGCAGGTTCGAGTCCTGTTGGCGACATTTATCTTTTCTCGTAAAGGTTTTTTTTCAATTTGGATGAGTGTTTCAGGCTAATAATTATTGTTTATAAAAATAAAAAAATATATATTTAAATCAGGTTTATTAGCTTCAATAAGAATTCCAAAAAAAATTCAATAATAAGATATGGGTTAAAAAAATATTTTAAAAACATTTTCTTCGAAAACCATTAGTTTAGTTCTGTTTTTTATTCGGTCACTGGACATTCGATGAAAAGGCCTGCTAGTATACGGCATTTACATAAGAACTTATGACAAAGTCGCTATCTGATTTATATGTAATAAGATTTACTCGGTAAGAATGTGTGCAGAAATCAAATGCGAGTTTATTACGGGCAAATTTCCAGACTGGGATTTAAATTATGATTGCGCTCTAAGGACTGAATGATGAAAGAAAACCGTAGAACCCCGTACGCCTTTAGAACTTTCCCCGCATTTATATTTCACTCGAGAGAATTATGAATATTTTACTATTTCGATATAAATCGCTATTACAATATTCGGTTGAATTTAGAATTGAGAATATTGTTCCCACCATAATGTCCTTTATCCACAGTACCTACCTTCCTAACCATCACTACTAAGTTTGAAACTATTTGAAAAATGTAACGGAAGGAAACGAAAAACAGAGTTATTATTTTAAAAGGATTATTTTGGAATGCCGGTTGGTGTTGTTCATTAAATAATGAAAAATAACGATTTTTCGTATTGTATTCGTTTACGTCGATTCGAGGTAATTAACAGTTAGTAGTACATTGTGATTGTTTTGTGTGTCCGAAATCCTCCAGCAGATGTTCTCGTGGTAAGTGATTGGATTTCCCTTTCCTCTCATTCCATTTGTATGCTAAATTCACATTTACCCAATTCCACGAAACATCATTGTGCCTGCATAATTGTTTATAGTCCATTTACAAGTTCATCTGAAGCTGAATAATTTGTTTACTTCTTCCGATTTCACATATTATTTTATTGCAAAGTTTGCAGTAAGTGTAGACCAACATATAAAATTGAACAGACACATATGTGAAAATTTTAAGCGCATTTCCAAATGTATTTATACATTTATTAGATTAATCGATAGACAACAGATGATTTATTATTGGGAAAACTTTTATAAATTAATAAAACTATTATTAATTATTAAATCATTATTTTAAAAAATCCGTCCAAATTAGAATGGGGTGGGAGTAAATAAAATCATATAAAAAATTCGTCACAATATGGATTATCGCAATTTGAAAATGGCCTTGAACGCTGAAACAGCTTTCACAATAATAAAAAATAAAAATACTTCCATAAATTAATAATAATATTATTAAATTTGATCTACATTAATTTAAAAAAAAAATTAAATGGAGTTCTACGAATTAAACACAAAAACGATTAACAATTATAAGATGCTAAATCAAAATAAAACAAAATCTAATTCACACATAAAAATTATAAATTAAAATAAAAAAAGTTAATATAATCGTGATTATTTAGGATTATTTCCGAAATGAACTGTCAAAATTCGAATTTTATCAAATTTAAACGTCTAGTATAAATGTCAAAGACAAATTGAGTAGCTGGGTGGGGACACAGGAATGAAAAAAAATATTTGTTCTGTATTAAATGTCCACACGTTATTGCCAAGCTGTATATTTAATCATTTTAGTACTCAAGATATAATATAAATTTAACTACATTATGTTTATCCTACACTAAACTCAAGAGCCATTTTTCGCCATTGGCCTTGAAATACTAAAATATATACTATGTTATTCTGTAAAACCATTGGATGTCTATTATTGTAACAACGTACTATATTAACAAAAAAGAATAAATATGTTATAGTATAAAAATTACATATTTGCATTCATTAACGCTAACCAATTCTTAAAATCTAATATTCATTATTTATATAGCCATGTTTATTATGTTTGACTATGTATTCTTACTGCTATTAACACGTTAAACTCCTACACTTAACTCAAGAGCCAGTCCCCTTCTTTGGTGTAGTAATACTTTGAAGATAATAAATATACTTCAAAAAAAGAGTTTGTAAAATTATCTATTATTGATGTCCTTCGTAAAAAATATATATATATATACCAGGGGTATTAGTTGAAGTTATCCGGGTTTACTCATAGATATCGCTAGAGATATGTATACATTTCTTTGATTTGGCATCTATGTCATATTTTTCTATGGCCATTAACCTTTAAAAATACACAAGTTACATTCTGCCAAAATAATAGTGTCATAGTTGGTTACCTCAGTGAATGTCGAGTTTCGTTCCAAGTAAATTGCATTTGCAGCATTCGTTGCTTTTCTTATTTCATCAAAATAAAAAAGCAGTTGAAGCTCATCGGTTGCAGGTAGAAACTTATGGTGAACATGCTCCAGTGATTAGAACATGTGAGACATGGTTTCGTCAATTTAAAAGTGGAGATTTCGATTTAACAGACAATGAATATCCTGGTGCAACGAAAAAGTTCGAAGACGAGGAATTGCAGGCGTTATTGGATGAAGACCCAACCCAATCGCAACAACAATTGGCCCAAACACTTAATGTGACCCGAGGAGCAATTTTCTAACGTTTAAAACCCATGGGAAAGATCCAAAAGTATGGAAAATGGGTACCACACCAAATGACAAATCGAAAAAACCGCCAAACCGCCTCATACAGCTAAAGTAGTGAAGAACACTCTCTAAGCATTGAATTGGGAAATATTATCGCACCCGCCATACTCTCCAGACCTTGCCCGTCCGACTATCACCTTTTCGCATCGATAGGATACCCACTCGCAGAGCAGCGCTTCGCCAATTTTGAAAAAGTCGAAAAATGGCTCGTCGAATGGTTTGCCTAGAAAGAGAATTTTTTTTTGGAATGGTATCCATGATTTGCCTCAAAGATGGGCAAAATGTGTAGAATCCGATGGTCAATACTTTGAATAAAATTTTTTTGAGATTCCCATGAGAATTAAGCGTTTTCTTTATTGAAAAAACCGGCAAACTTCAACTAACACCCCTGGTATACATGTATATTGGAGGAACATATAATTATAAATATAATAATCATAAACTTGCGTTATTCAGTGAAATTTCCACTCCTTTTAATATATATATCTAATTTATTCCTAGTAATCAAGATGACTTTCTTTGCAGAGTGGCATACTTCATGGATTTGGATCAATTAAACGCACATGGCAAATATAAACGTTTAAAAAGTATTTGGGTTATTTACACACGAGTATATACCGATTAATAAAGCTATATTAAAATGGAATTTAATTTATTATAATAAAATTACGATTAATTAGAACTGTTTTTTTATATACCAGAGTTTTTTATTTCAATTCTTAATGATTTCATCAAATCTATGATCAAATACAAGTTGTGAAAAATTCCTCAAAATATAATAAATAATCAAACGACAAGCGCCGGCTGAAGCAAGGATGCTCGTCGCCATAAAGCAGTGCCTTGAATCGGATCCAAAACTTAGACAAATGGTTTCAATTTATTCTGGAAAACCGACACATAAGGGTAATGCCGAAAGAATCCACTGGACGGACGCAAACACTTTGCGTAGATTTCGAAGGTTTTACATAAATTCGCCCGGTCCCTATCATTGTAGGGAGTGAAATTTACACCCGAAGGTTTAATTTTTCAATGATTCGGAAATCTGATTGTGTAGATGTGTTGGAGTAAAATATGTTCGGGCGGTTCAAGTAATATTGGTTTCCTAAACCATTTACACGTGTTAAATTATTATCTCGAAAGTTAGTTGTGATGGCGATCACCAATCTGCGAATTGTGTATTGTTGATGCTAATATATAAAAAATATTAATTAAATCAGGCGTATTATTTTAGAAATAACTATTATTTCATAGCACTTATATTTTGGAGGATGTTGCGAATATCTTCAAAACACCGTTTTATGAAAGTGTGTCGGACGTGTTCGCCTCTCCCGCAATGTTTTGATGCGGCCATTTGATAAACATATTTATTATATTCCATTGAATAAAGTATGTCTAATTTGTAAGGGAGTCGGGTCGTGATAAATATTATTTCGCTGTCCGCAAACAAACCCGACTCCCGACCCCTTTGTGAAAGTATGCTGCGCGGTCTGTGGAAAACATGTTCTCATCGACCACTTAGATTATGACTTGCTTGAATTAAACATCAGAGCGGTACGGCGGTTGGAGAGGGAGGGTGCTTGTCGAACAGGTGCAGAACGCGATAGCTCTGCGAGTCCCGAATCTGCAAGTCTCGTAGGCCACCTTAAGTAGCCTGCAAAACCAGGTTTTGTCAGGTAGCCAACAACCGCCCACTCCCTCAACTGCTCCGCTCACTACGACTTCTGCTATACTTGGCTTCTTTCTTCCTGACCACCGCTTACCCTGGACCCCCATTGGGCTACTGCCTCTCACTGGATCACGACCAAGCATCGCTACACGGTCACGGCCCCGAGCTCTACTAATAATTCTGCATAAATTGGGTTTTTGTGCGGAAATACATTGCAAAGTACAAAAGACTTCAATGAGGTCGTGTCGTCAGTATCTTTTCCCCCTTCGCAAGGGATCGACACAGGTTGTGCTTCCTCTCCTCCCAGCCCTATTCGCAGATCGGGATTAACTGCCCAGTACACAGATCGCAAAGATATTCTACTTCTCACTGAGATGACAGAGAAAAAAAATAAAAAACACGTACACCCAAGTTTATTTGAACAAGAGTTATTCGAAAATAAACAATTCGGTAAATACATTTATTTTTTATGCTCACATTAAGATACATACTAAGCTTAACCTTACGAACTTTATATTTATTAAATTTAAAAAAAAAAAAACACTTTGTTTTAAACCACCAATTTATTTATTGGTTTATTTAGTGGTTTTAGTCAAAGTGTTTGTTTTATTTATTAAATATGTCCAACCACAAAGTAATTATTTTCTACGAAAGTAGAACTTTATATTAATGACAATACAGTATAAAATACAACAATAATTCATAATAACTTTAAAGTAGGCTAGTACAAGAACTAAAATGCGTGAATGTACATTATAATCTCTACATTTTCAAAGTTGAAACCTTCTTCCTTAGAATAGGAATAATAAATACTTTGGAGTACAATCCTGAGATAATAAACCTAATCTATGAGGGTTGTTTCCTTTTCGAACTATAATACTTAATACTTTATTATGATATGATGTGCTTTTCGAATATCGATTCTTTAATTTCACATGACTTTATTTTATATCATTGATTCACCCTTTTTATTTGGAATGAAGTCAGTATTGAGAACGCATCATTTATCATCCGTAATTAGATTATTTTCTGTTCACAATGGTAATGGGAAGTTCGGCAAATTTAGTTTGAAAGCTTTTTTGGCATTTGGCAGAGCCATAAATTTTCTGACCAGGAAATCGCTGGCTAAGTCAAGTCAAATTAAGTATTCGATAAATCCAAACTCATTAAAGGTGTCCTCCAAACTTCGGGGATTTATTTTCCAAACGTTTAATATATCTCTGCCTCCTTGCTTTCTAATTTATTAATCTTAGAATGTTTTTTAACGAATTATATTATTATTATTATTAATTTTATTCCTGCCGGCGACATTTATCTTTGCTCGGAAGGTTTTTTTTCAATTTGGATGAGTGTTTTAGATTAATAATTATTGTTTATAAAAATAATAATTGTTACCCTTTGCGCTATGCACAAAAATCTTGTCTTAAGTTTTTAAGAACTTTAGTTTATCAATTAATAATTATATTACGATTTAAATGTGATTTTTATAATAGGCATCTTAATCAGCGTCGCAAATAATATTGTTTTTCAACAATTAGGTACACATTCAAAAAAAACTTTCAAGATTACTATGTCAAACACGTGAAATTTATTTTATAATTTTCTGGTTTTGAAGAAAGGATTACAACTAGTATTTAATGTACAATGAGACGTATTAAAAATATTTTTAATTTCATTTACAAATTAACCATTACAATTATTTAAAAAAAGTATTATTTAAATAATGTAAGTGTATAGAAAAATAAACGCATAATAGGTTTTTATTCATTTTTACTTATTGTTTTTATATTTACTTTGTAGAACTCATATCTGAATTATATTGTCAACAAACTCACATTGTATACAAATAGTATTTTGCAGATAAAATGTATCAAATCTGAATTATATGGTCTGTTTTGCTCAATCAGTCTTTGTTTGTAATGATAATTAAAATAAATTGACGAGATTTGCTGTTTAGTTTAAAATTACAATAACCAGGTGTAACAAACTATCTGGTATAAGGTAAAACTCATTAAGTGCGGTATGGCACATACAGGCTACCAACGGAAAAAAAACGTTTCTACGTCATTGTAACGTACACCAATACGACGTATGTCGTATCTTGCTTCGTATTATATGGCAAGCTAACAGTGGCTATTCTGGTATAATTAACGGAACCACTACTTAACTTAACTTAGACGACGTGGCCATACTAGGCCCATCGGTAAGAGCAATGAGAAATCTTCTGGCCATTTGCGAAGCATATGTTGTTAGTCACGGGCTGATACACAATGCAAAAAATCATCACTGTTGATTTTAAAAGCAAATACACTGTCCTGCTGTCGTTCCACCCATACGTCTGGGCGGATTCAACCTCAAAATCTGCAGCAAAATAAAATATTTGAGGCATGTCGTCACTGATGACCTAAATTATAAAAATGACATATAACACCAAATGCGTACTGAGCGTGCGAGACAACATGCTCGCCAGAAGATTCAATAGGTGCGGTCCTCCGGTGAAGAAGCAACTATTCCAGACATACTGCATGAGCTTTTACACTAGCAAACTATGGACAAGGAACACACAAGGCGTCAGGAACACACTCCGAATACAGTATAACCACGCATACAGGGCAATGTTCGGCCTCCCTTGGCGATGCAGTGCCTCCCAATTGTTTACAGAGGAAAGGGTGCATGGGTTCGCTGCTTTGATGCACCACAGAGTATCCGGGATGAGCCAGCGTTACCGGAGATCGGAAAACACTCTTGTCCAGGCCGTCACAAAGTGGCAGGACGCACCCCTAAACAATAGATGGAGAATTTCAATAATAGTAGAATAAGAGCTAAATATGTTTACCTTTTCATTTTACTTATTTTACATTTAATTTCATATCATGTATTTTATTTAGATATATGCTTTTACATTGCAGACAGAGTATTGCACTCACCGCTCTGTTCCGCTGAAATAAATAAACACTATTATTATTAGAGATATATTATATTAAAGACGTAGTATTACGAAGTACCGATCTAATCGATGATAAAAATGTAGAAGATTTTATTCGTATTCGTATATTAATTTAGTTATTATAGGGTATACGTTTATTTATATCTATGAACATATTTACTTTTTCGGTCGGCAATATATGTTTGAAGAAATAATAATAAATATTTGAAATCATAAATTTGCATCCAAATAAAATTGAAATTATTACGTTTCACGAAAAATAAAAAAATAATTGGTTAAACAGTGTTTATTTCAACATTAAAGACAATAAGACACATTAATTTCTTTAAAACAAAGATAAGTCAATTGTGAAGTTACCTACTTGGGCAGATTTTTTTTAATACTTTGACTTTTCTTTTGGGGGTTTCCCTTGGCAGTGTTCATTCTCTAATTTGTTTGCCAAGACACTGTTTGAAAATTCCCACCATACGCTTCCGCAGTTCTCTAAAGCATGTGCAATTAATGCAATAATAAATTGACATAATTTTTGGTGTAATTATCAACATTTTTACGGTAATTGAAAATAATCTTAATTTCTTTATTGTACCATCATCTATCTTGCTCTAGTATCCGAATTAACAAATCTTAATATCACAAAAAAACAACGAAAGTAATTTAAAAAATATATATTTTCATATGAAGTGGTAACTTGGTGATGTGAGATTATAATTTAAAAAATAAAACAATAACTTTGTTTACATCACTTTTATTTTAAACCTTTGCCGACCGGGTTTCGCTACTACCGTAGCTTCTTCAGGGCAGTATACAACTAGGTTATATTAATTATTGTTTTATTTTTTTAATTTAAAAAATACTTTCCGAGAAACAGAATGAATAAAAAACAATTTTGATATTGCTTCAAGTGTTTCAAAATTTCATATGGTCACATTATCAACAATTCAGCAAATCATGTTAAGCGAATACCATCGTAAGAACTATAATTTTTCTCATTTAACGACGTCAGTGGTCAAAATGATCCACCAAAAACGGTGGACCGTTTTTTACCACTTAACTTACGTTGTTGAAAATATGGCAAAACATTCATAACAACCTGTCTTGTTCGACTTTTAAACAATTTATTCGATAAAAAAATCGTTTTTTTAATGCGCAATGACATTTAAAATTCAGTGTTAAAAGTTTAGAAAGAAGTCGATAAACATTACTACGTAATTAGTAGATCCTGGGCAGGTACTAATTACGTATTAATGTTTATAACGATATTAGGTATCGCATTATTTTCACTGCAAACATATTAACGAATAAGTCGGTGAATAATGTTAAATTTCTTTCCCATTGTGTGCGAATTTTATAACCATTGTGTGCAACTAAAGTTCTTATTTTCTTTCTTTTTTATTATTTTTACAACTAACAATACCATAAAAGTTCTACGATTCGAAAGATACATACGTTCGCGGAATTTCCATGGGATTGTGATTAAAGAAATTCGACATTCTAATATCTTCCGTCTTTCTCGTTTTCATACAATATGTGTGAGAAGAAAGACTTTCATGGAAGCATTTTAGGACAATTGTCGACGATGTAAAAATGACCATTCACTGGGTCTCCTATAGTGAAGTTAACCTTTAGAGGAACATTGTATGATAATCATGTGACTTAGTCTCAACCGAATTACTAATAATGGCGGGAATGCTCAATAAAATCTATTAACATTAAATCAACATAATTTGAAAATCAAGAGATCCATTACACACCTACCAAAACATTTCGGCATACCATGAGAAAATGTCACTAATTTATGTCCTCAATCTTTGAAAATTCTTATCAATTTGGGATACGGGTATGGGTACCACCACCCCGGGAACCATTAATTGAATAACTGACATCTTTGCCATAGGTCATCCCAAGTGATTCGCTTAGGAAAAGTGACTTAGCAGGGGTACTCGGGTTTATGGGGTGAGGTTTATCCAGGTCTAGGCGGCGGATTCGTCTACCTACCAGTTGCGTGGCAGGAGGAGTTGGTTCCAACTGGTTACCCTTTGACCTCTCCAGCCGGACTCTCTTGACCCATCGCCTTGCACCGCAATAGGAGGTACGGATTAATACGTCCGTAATTCCTGGACACACTGACTATTTTAAATGCGCCAACCGTTAATTCAATTTATTATAAAAACCTTAATACCCATAATACTTTAATAACTCGGCGAATTAAAAAAAAAATGATAATGTTTTCAATCAAGTTGATTCACGTATATTATATTCATATCCTGCCAAGTGACGAGTGTGTCCGATTATTTGAGAAAAGTTGACTGCCGACAGCGGCAAAGGAATGTCGGGTCATTTATTTTTCATGGGAATAATAATACCTACTAGGCTACCGCGGGACGGCGGCGAGATGTCGGGGGATGGTGGATGGGGCCGGAGAAGGGTAGATACTAATTAATTTCGTGACAATAAAGCATCCCCCAAACGTGGCGCAAACGTACGATCATAATGGCAAAGGAAGTAGGATAATGACGAAAAGTAATTAAATGGATTTTTTTTTATTTGCCATAAAATGGGGTTGACGGCACTTATGAAGTACATATTTTTCGTTTTTACAAGAGTCCCAACTGCTTCAACTATCCGCAGCCAGTGGCACCATGGAATCCTCAATTGGGGTATACAGGGCAAAAAGGAACGGAGAGGAAAAGGAGCTGGAAAAGAGGAAAGTTGAGATGTATCTGGCTATTCAGATCTGGCCACTAAAAACGACTCTTCCCATTTCAAGCAATATTTAAACTTAGACCTTTCTGAAATAATAATATTTAAAGCGAATTTATTAAAAGCATTTCATTGAAAAAAAAAGTAAAGGACATCCGGGGAATACACGATAAAGTTAACCAAATACGGAGTCAATTTAAGAGCCTGAATATGCCAAGACAAAGCTGTGTTGTGCTCACATCACGTAACAGAAGAGTGCATATCGGACGATTCATGAACATGAAGTGAAGAAAAAGGTTGGTACCAAAAAAAAGTTGAATGACGTTCCATCTTCTCTGACCACTCTTCCGAGAAAATGGGGAAATGGTTAAACTGTTAAAATCGAATATCGTAAGGAAATTATAAAAATCAATGTTCAAATTATTACGTCTCCGATATTTTCTATTCACGCTTCAAAATAAAACATCTTCTAGACGATATGTGTACCAGACGTAATCTGGCACACAAGCGAACTGTATGAGGCCGGCTGATCCCAATCTACGGAGCGAGGCTGGGAGGGGAGGTAGGACTCCTACCGTTCCTTTTTGCAAGGAGGAACGGTACTGACGACAACGACTTTTGTTGACGACCTTTGCAAATTCTGCGGGCCTTGTCCTTGTGACGTCACTTTTGCAGGCCTTGTCCGAGGCAGTTGCTTATTGGGTCCAGTCCGAGGCAGTAGTCCGATGGAGGTAAGCAGTGGTCAAAGTAAAAAAAAGGCGGGAGGTTCAGAAGTCAGAGCGGGCGGTGAAGAGAGAAGTACTTGTCAGGATGGCGGTCGAATGCTAACTGCCCGAAATGACTTTCGCAGGCGGTCCGAGACAGGCGGCCGACCTACGGCGCCGTGTGGATGTCTGACAAGTCTGTCTCCCTCCCACTAGCCGTACCCTCTAACGTTTTTATTCAGTCATTTAAGTATGAGCGGTCGGTGGATAACAAGCTCGCGACAGACCGCCAGATATATTAACAAACAACAATAATATTAACAATCCATATATAACAAATACGATGATGGCCGCGTGGGAACATTCAGGGAGACGGTGACGTTTGATACAATATGTTTTTATTATTTTTTTAGTTTTATAATATTTTATATTTTTTAAAGAAAGACAAACATTCCCGGGTTACGAATAACCTGATAATAGTTGATAATCTCCTACTTCCATCACAGTAAGTGGAATATATTGCTTGTGTTCTGATGGAGGACTTTTGCCAACCGGGGAATTGCACTCACAACGCCTAAGTGAGACCCAGACACAATGCCAACTCAGCTACTGACCGGAATAAAGGAGTGCCAGGAGAAAGCATAATGTACGGTAGGGATGAAAAATAAATGCCCCATGTAGACCTGGAATGATCGAGTGAATCAAAATCTTGAATTGAGTTGTTACAAGAGATTTGTTTCTGGTGATATATGATTGTGGATCATGCAAACGGTGCGTGTCAAGAACGAGTTATCCGGCGTATTATCCCTACCCCGCGGAGAAATGGTGTGATGTTCAGTTAGTTAGTTCGTATTGGAATCGTTTTTTATATTAATTTTAGAAAAGAGTTTTACTGTCTGGATCCGGTTGAAAAATGGCATAACAGATAATTGCGGTATTTTATGAGGCCATGCGATATGGGGGAACTCCAAAATATGAGAAATGTGGGTTGGTAAGTACGTGGCACTTCTGACCTCATCAATAAACAAAGTTGCAGCCATTTCAAGTAAACATTTCGATTCTGAATCGTGGTCTGAAAATATTCAACCGAAACAATACAATTTTTTTTATTTGTAAACGAGTAATTTTATATTCTTTACGAATATTGTTAATAATATTTCTAATACTAAACATAACTAACTTATGTACGTATTTTCTACCAAAAAGAACCCGTAGATCGTTTATTTTGTCATCCATGATAACAATATTATTTTGGTCGTGAATTATTTAGACTTACGAAAATAGTCGGGCAGCAACTTTCTGTATAAATAACAATATGAATATGCGGTCACATTTATTATCGCAGACGCCTTTGTGTATCTCTTTTTATTTGAAAAACAAAGGAATAAACTTCATGTTAACAGCGTTACAAATGACGAGCAATAAGAGAAGGGAAGGAACTGCCGACTAGAAATAACAGTGCCTAATGCCGAATGTAACATCTTGCTTAAATAACCAGCAGACTAAGACCTTCTAGCTGGAAAGGAAACAGGGAAACTATAGACGTATGTGCTCAAAACTAGCTAATGCAGAATGGCCACACTCGTTCTAATACTAAGGTCTAGTAGTTTGAACCCTCGTTATGGGTGACGGGATAATTCAATAAACGTATGAATAGGCACACTTTTCAAAAGTGATATAAAGTCATTAAATGTACGAAAAAAATGTCCGAAAACCTAACCTAACCTAACCCAATATATTTTTAAATAACAATAAAACAATACTACTTAGGTTAAGTTAGATTAGGTTTACGGGTTAGTTTTTATCGCTCTTTTAATGACCTTATATAAAAAAAATATTATAACTCCATTTTTATTTAAAGTTTTAAAAAATTGAATTATAACTATTATTATTTAGTAATCCATATATTCCTGATGAAGAAAGCATCACTTTCGATACATGTTGATATATGTGTATGTTAAGAAAGTGGTGAACACAAAGTAATTTTTGATTTATTTATTCAATTTAAAAAGATTTAAAAAAATTTATGGCGCTTTGAAAAGTGTACCGATTCATGCGTGTGTTGATTTATCATGGAACCCTCATTGTGTATGTATTGAATCGTCACAATTCGAAGGATAACGCCATTATTTGGCAGTTACTTCTTTAAATAAGGGTCTCCTTTAGTTGTCATCGTATTTGATCAATTTGGGAGAATTGATGGGGACATTACCTGGGGACGATAAGAAAATTCAAACTTAAACTAATGGTCGACTTGATAAACCTGAAAGTCACATATGCGCTTAAGTTTCAATTACTCTTAAACTGTGAGTGCTGGCGTCATGAAATTATGAAATCACTTCTTTCCATCTCATTTCCATCACGAACTAAAAATATTTTTCAAATCAAAAAACAAGTCAAGCCGTCTTATTAATTAATAGAAAATGAGTATTCTCGACATGTGTCCGCAACAAACTAAGTATTAAAAGACATGCCCGCTTAGGTGATTCCACCCTTCATTGCGTCCTTAAAAATACTAAGAATGATATAAACCCCTTTGGTTTCCCAGGGTCTCCTGAGTCATAACATAACAAAAAATATACACGTACAAATATCGACCACCTTATACAAATCTTAAATAAGAAACATTGATGCATTCACAGTTTTTTTTTTTAGTTCGTCAATGTAGTTCCTTCGTCACCCCCAACAGCCGAATACTGCTTATTTTCCTTTCTTGGTAAATTGTTTGTGTTCCCATATGGGTATGGCTGGGGGGGTGAGAAGGGGGAGGGGGTGAATGTTACCACATGTTGCTACGGGCTATAATACATTGAAAGACGGATAATTCTTCAAGTTTGTCACCGCAATTATTGCAATATTTTTAATTATCACTTTTTCTTCCAAGAATTACATCGCTAATTCTATAATGTTCACAAATTATTCAACCATTGAAATATGTTATAACGATGTTTGAACTTCTTTGGAAAGCACTTTTTAGTATGTTTTTGGATTTTTTGAAATCAAAATATTCCTTCTTTCAAAAGAGTGGATATTTTGGTATGTAAGTTTAAAATTTTATTTTCCTCATTATTGGTAATAAAAAAGTGAAGGCTAGAAGAAAGGGAAATTTTTCCATAAATAAAGGACGAGCAACTCAATTATTTAATATAAAATGCAGATAAAAAGTGTAAATTTTTACTTACCATGTGTATGATTTACAGCAGAATTGAATTTCTCGTGTTACCTGTGTAACGAAATGAAGTATACTTGAAATAAAATATCTCGAAAAGGCTCCAAAGCTCCCCGCGTTGAAAACAAATTGAGTTTTCTTTGCATCTCTGTGAAGTAAGGGCATGTTAAGCATGCGAGAAATATACTGGCAAAAAATGAAATCGTATTGCACCCTACACGCAGGCAACTTCCCCCCCTTCGTCAAAACGGCGCAGAGCTCAAAATTGCTAGCCAAAATATCATTTTATTTAGACATTTTGATTTTCGCTTCTTTTTTCCAGGGTTGTGTGAATTTGACGGTGTAGGTACAGTGTGTCAAAATAATAAATAGGAATTTTTTAAAATGAAAAAAAAACCACTGCAATGACAACCATCGAGTTATACTGATTTTAGAACAAAGTTTATTTTTTTATTCAAAGGTGAAGTTATGTTTGATTTCAGAATCTGACATGTTGATTTGACGGGAATAATTTTATAACTCATTTTTTCTAAATGTTTTTTTTTTAATTTTATTTTTCATGTTCCTTTTTAATTTTATTTTTTATGTTTATTTTGTGTGGCTTCTTAAGTTTTTTGAAATAATTTTCGATATCTTCGATGTGTAGGTAAATTTCAAAAACACAAAAAAAAAACTTTTTCTTGGAATTATCTCACTAAAGGCTCGGTCACACAAAGCAATGTATTCGCTGCGAGTAACTCAATTAGCATCTTTTAAACATACGCGCAATAATTAAATTCTGATCGCAATAAACGAGCAATTTTACGTTCACGAAACCTAGTTTGTTTCACGTATTTTTTGACATGTAGGATTTTTCACTCGCTACTGCTTTCGTTGTTTCAAAAGCTCCGTATGACCGCCTGCTAGCGGATACAAGTGGCAATCACTCGCCGCGAGAATATAGCACCATCTAAATCGCTCCATATAACCGAGCCTTAAATGTTAAAAAAATAGTAACAGGCGCCAATATTACCTTACCCTAGAATATGATATATCATCTTCTTTCAGTAATTACCAGAAATTCTGAACACCATATGACGTTGATGTGAAAAATATTCATTAAGACCATGAGGCTTTTTAAAGATACATAATTTTTCCCTTCTTCCATTTCGGCGCTGCCATTAAAAATCTTTTAACAATTGCATCGCCCTCCATTTTTAATAAAATAGTAATTTGTTGACGCACTGTACTGAAGTTTATATCGTATCTTATGAAATGTAAGAAAGTCATTGAGATGACTGCAGGGGTGTTCAAGAGGTTTGACTGGGGGCATTACATATTATACGGCCACAGTCGAAGGAAAAAGGGAGTGCGAACAGTAATCATTATCATAAATAAAATATGAAACTTCCCCTAAGGGCTGAGAGTTGTCGCTTGAAGGGTTTGCGAGTACTTACACCTCTCGAGGTGAGGGAATAAAAAAGGGATTTTCTCGCACATTCGTTTATCTTCGATATCATACAAATTTGATTAAGGGAGTGTAATTGACGTGAACACTAAAAAGAAATGGTTTTATCATTTTATATCAATAATACCTGAAGTTATTTTAAAAATAAACATAATTGAATATAATCACTATGGTGGTGATGCTGAGAGCTCCAATATAACTTCTCTTTTTGTATAATACAATAAAATAATAATAATAATTTGTACAGTTTTTATAGCGCTGTTTTTGTGGAAAAACACCACAGGGGCGCCGTAATAAAAGGTACCTTTCGTTTGTGAGAAAGAGGCAGATGTTCCGATGGATCTTTCAGCGGTAGGCTTTGAACTAAGCATCATATCATTTCCCGTAGATATAGAAACACAGGGGATGGAACGCCAAGCAACTCTGTCTTGACCTAAAACTCTCGCTTCATTCAAATTCGTACAAACTTTTCCGTTATTCCGATTCTTGACATGACCCACAAAAGAATTTGTTTGATCTACACAATGTGTATTAATAGTGTCTCAGAGTTCTTCTTCTTATCACTTGCACATCATATTGATACTACTACCTCAATTTAGAGAGACCATACAAGAAAGAAAAATGATGTTAGAAAAAAAAAAAAAAATCACAAACACAAAATTTTTCACTGTATAAAAGCATTAAAACGCATAGCTCCCAATGAAATTAACAATTTACCTAGATTAAGCTTATTTAGAGTAAGGTATAAAAATTATGCATGAAGTAAATATTAGAAAAATCTAACATGTAAATAAAATGTTAAAATAAAAGTCGTATTAGATCACATGCAGTGGAACTATTTTAAGTTTAATAAATAGATAAAAGCTTCCCCTGAAACTCCATTCTGGTTCTTCTTACTATGCCCAGAAAATACCGGCGCCACCGTGGTTCAGTTGGTTAAAGCGCCTGTCTAGTTAGAATCTCGTTGGAACCTTAATAATAAGACAATACCATTATTATTTTATTATATTTTACAATTTTGGCATCCACATGTTTTTAACCCGCAATCTTTGGATCTGGACCCAAGCTTCTTACATAGAACATTTTCAATGTATAATTATTTTTTAATTATGTCAAAAGCTATCTTAGGTTTTTATTCACATAGAGCAAAAATCATAATTTTTTTTTGAAAAGTAGTATTTTTGAATGTAGATTTGTTACATCGTTTTAATAATTCGCTAACGGTGTCGACACGTCCGTGACATTAACTAGCTATCTTGAAACTAACTTTAATAATACAAGTACATAAGTAATTAGATATTATTAAGTGCGGTGGTGATTTGGAAGGGGGGGGGGTATGATTAGCAAAGGTGACATACAGGGTGCTATTATTTTGTTAAAAATACTTATTTTTGTTTATTTCTAAATGTCTAGAAATTGTTATACAAATTTTCAATTATTTTAAAACATATTCATAAATCCACCTTGCTTTACAAAGAAAATAATATAGTAAACAATTAATATTAATCCAACATTATGTACGAACAAATTTATTTTTTTTGTAATACCTGACTACCACAACGCTGTATTGTTCTTTGACTGAGGGTAAGCTGTAGCTTCCAGGTTCTCATTACCATGACGACATCACAATGAAAAATCCCGAAGGTCTTTCGATTTACAAATAAATTATTACGCTTAGAGTTATATCAGTTATTTCTAGACGAAATTATTATTTAATGAAGCTCGTCGGTGAAATGCAACACGATTATGAGATTGCCAAAATATGTTATTAGTAAATGTTTTTTTTTTTTAAATATTATCATATTGGTATGTTAGCAAAAATTTTTTTTTTACACTGTATTAGATTTTCTTTGGGTAGACACAGCTTTTCACCCTTTGGACTGACGAACTGCACGCCACTGCTACCTACATTGTATGAACTTCAAAGAAAAGACGAGGAAGGTTAACAATAACATTATTCATACCATTTTAATTTTCCGAAACGAACATTAGTCGATATTTTTGTATCGAATGGTGTGAAAAAAAAAGAAGCAATAAAACTTATGTAACTAATTATGAAACAGTATAAATTTAACCTTTGTGGGATGATAATGATATAGTTCACGATAAATATGAATAATAGAATTGATGGTGGTTGAAAACATTTAATAGACAGCGAATAGACAGACAGATAGTTAATTCTAGTGTCGCCTTATTTCACGCGTTGAGATGATGAAAATGCTGGCGCGACGTTGGTGGGATTGTTGCCAGCAATAACTCAATCATAGATTCACCACAATTAATTTCCTCGTGGCCACTGTGTTTACAGAGCTCAGAACACCTGCCCCGCAGAACATATCTACAAGCACAGATCAGCGAGATCCCCTATTCTTTAGCGAAATAGTTAAGAATTGATGAAAACGGGACAAAAAAAATCAATTAAACTTTTCTACAGTTTTACTATTAGCGTTATTTATGTAGCAATATGTAACATTGTGCAATATATATGAACACGTTTTTTGTCTTGTTGAGTAAGAGTCCTACAATGTTTTATCACCTCAATATTAGTTTCAAATCACAGGAAGATTGTCTTTTCAGGAACGAGTTACTGCAGCAACGCGACTTACCTTAATTTCTTAATCCTTAAGTGTGTTAATACGCCAGGTGCAAACTATAAAACGGGAAACATATACATATGTACTTAGATAAAGTTGAGCGAAATCGGTATACACATTACAAATATATAATAAATGGACTCAATCTGTAACAAATATATCATACTTACTTTTAATATTAATGTGCAATAAAAATATCCTATTTAATTACTTCGGCAACACCGGCAGTACATATTTTTGCTGACTAGTACAAATACATAAAATTGGGTATACCCGAACAGTGCTCAAATAATAATAATCCGAACGATTTGAAGCATTTTTTTTCCTAACATTTTATTCTCCTTTTTAACCTGCATTTAAAACAAAACCTGTTCCGCCATTTCCATCATCGTTGATAGGAGATGTTTGAATGAAAAACACGCTGCTCTCAAGAAATAAATGAATTCGTCCAATAAGAGTGGAAGATACTCTCAGTATCGCCCTGGTGAAAGACCACCATTCAGAATTGAAACGTTGCTTGAAATGGCTTTTAGCCGTGTTTGGTGACTCGATCTGAATAGCCAGGTATTTCCCAATCTTCCTCTTCCCCTTCTCCTTCCCCTCATCAATACACTCAGCCTCACAACATTCCCCAATTGGGAATGCCATAGTCTAACTGGCTCCAGACGGTTGGGAGCAGTTGGGACTCTTGTGCGGTATTCATATAAAAAAATTATAAAAAATTAAGCCAAATCTGTTTATAATTCGCCTCCAGTTTCTAGAAAAATCAGGTGTAATTAACATGAATTTAGTGACGTTTTACTAGTTACAAGAAATACAAGACGTAGCCCACCAAACAACTAGCTGAATTCGATAAAGTTTTATTTCCACCTTACTGACTTTCAGATCAAAATTAGTTGAGTTTTCAATTCTGTTTTGAATATCCTAGAAAATTCCATTAAATTCAATGCAAACTAAAACTTTACAAATAATAAACTGAGTAAATTTTCAAAACTTTCCGAATGACCGTAGGTAAAATCATAGTGGTCTCATTTGTTTCGCCACAACATCCTGAACAGTGGCGGCTGGTTACTTTTTCGTATCACAAAATAGTTAAATTTGGAAACCACGCTTTGCAAATATTTATGACACAAATTTGAAGATTATCATATATATTGTGTACCATGGCGTTCAGAGCATCCATTCTGTACAGATTCCAGTAACGGGTGCATTATTAGACATTAACACGTAATACCCGGAGGTTCAAAATAAAACACATTCGGCGATGGTGGGTCCAGATTGACCCGGCTGAAATGATGAAATTAAAAGGCTTTTTTATGCATTTTTCGTTCATATCCTTACTTTTATATAATATTATGTAATTCCTCATAAACTCATAACATATCCCTTGTGTTTCTTGTATGAAGATGGAAGTTTTAGAAATTAGTATTCCGTAAATGTTGCGGTTCGTCGATATACAGTAGCGCGGGTATCCCACGCGACAGCAAAAGGACGACTGAATCGACAGTCGCAGCCGGCAGTGCGGGAGGGGGGGGGAAGGACCCGGTCACAGGAAGTCAGTGGAAGCGAACATTTTTCTTTGTATATTTATTAACATTTTCGGGAAATCGACGGTGTGCAATTACAAGTATATCATGTATTATTTAAAATACCAGAAATAAAATCACTTATTTAATTCTTCCTTGTTGCTGTACCTCTAATAGAAAGATGTGTAAAAATAAAATAAATTAAATTTATAGCCATATTACATGATGATTGCTTATGCAAATATTAGAAAATATTATACAATGGCGTTCTTATTTGAGTATTTAATTTACTGACACATTAATTTGTCACAATTAAAACCATTGAATGATATACATTTTAGTTAAAAATACTAAAACTTTTATTTTTCAACAAAACAAATTTAAATGAACAATTTTCATTAAAAAATTAAAGGAATCTGGAATTTGACAAGTTGATCTGCAACGGATTCACTCAGATTCCCTACACTAACTGCATTATCACTTCCATTTTCACTTTCAGATATTTCCTCTAGTAATATGTCTTCCGGATCACTTTCAAATTCTGGATCCAATGCTTCGAATTCCAAGTCGCCATCATCACTGATCTCACTGTTAGTAGCTTTTCAATCTCATTATCAGCTAAATAATGTTGCCTTGCCATTGCGTTAGTACGGTACGAAATAAAAAAAAAATAAAACAAAGTTATAAAAATATAATCACAATACTAGAAATGCGCCCGAATGGTTCACAACATCTGCGTGTTAAGGACTGCGAGAGACAAAGACGGAAAGATAGAGAGAGAGATATACTGTTTCGTCAGCTGCTCAAATTCAACTGAGACGAGATGGAGATTTTGCGTGTTTTCATAGACAATTATTCTAATAACTTATTTAAAACGTATCCGATTTTAATCATTTTTGAGTCGAGATGTGGGTAAATATTTGATAAAAGAATAGACAAGAGGAAATTAGCCTAAACGAAATATTTGCGGCAAAATCTTTTATTTAAAAAACACTGGGTCAAATCAGACCCATCACCGGAGTCGAGGTGTTAAAGCAAATACAAGTAGGCTTTTTCAGAACATAGGTATGTCGGGTATTTATTGTTTGAGCTGTATTTGTTTAAAATTTGGTTTTATTTATTTTATTTTAGTTGTTTGTGCATTTAAGTTTACAAAATAACGAATTAAAACTATTATACTATTGCATATAGCTAATAATAATGAAAAAAAACTGATTGTGTTTTTTTGCTAACTTGATATGCTTTTTACGATCTGTTTTAAATTTATTAATTGGTGCAATTTTGATTGGGTCCGGCAGAGCATTATAGAATTTCATAACTTTATAAAATATTCTGTTTTACGTATTGGCTTTTTTCTTTTTCGGTAGTCTAATTTCCTTATATGTTCTCGTATTATGTCTGTAAATGTCCACGTTGTTAATAATTTTGCTTTAGAAATATATTGGTAACAAGTTGTTTCAGATTTTACGTTTAAAAATCAATGCCTTCGTTTTACTGTTAGCCAATTTTATTCCTCTAGCATTTTAGCTTCTTTGAATATCTATTTCACTTTAGTATTATTTTCATTGCTCTATTTTGGAGAATTTTTAATTGGTTCTTTTCTCTGTCGTTACACGAAGTGTAGTTGAGCGGTAGTTAAAATGTGGATAAGATAAGAGTTGTAAATTGTAAGTGTCGTCTTTCTGGACATTTTTTAACGTATTCTTTCCAAAAAAGAAATCTTCTTTCCAATTTTCTTTTTCATATATTCACCATGTTTATTAAAATTAAGTTTTTTGTCTAATATAACTCCTAAATATTTCATATCATTTACATTTTCAATAATTTTACCGTCAATTTTTATTTTGTTTTTGCTGCATGTCTATTTATATCTAATTATCATATATTTTATCTTTTTTGTATTCAATTTCAGTTTGTTTATCTTGATAAATTTTCTAGTTCATTATTCAAAACATTAATTACTTTCTCATAATTATCTCCAATTATGTATATGAGTGTATCATCAGCAAATAATCGTACTTTGCACTTTGAAAATATGTTTACCATGTCATTAATATAAACACTTGTCCTTTAAACAACAGACGCAAAAACTAAAAGAAAAAATCATCCGACTATTTGGTGTACTTGGTGGAATAGCTCATCTTCTGCCAGCGCACGTTAAGAGGGGCCTATACTTTGGTTTAAAACAGTCCCACCTAAAATAATAGAAATATGGAGAAACATACACACTACATACTTGAATGAATTACAAATAATACGGAATAAAGTTATAAAAAAACTTTTCAATTATAACCCAGACATCCCCACAAAAAAGCTATACAAAAAAATGAACTTATACACACGAACACAGCATTATAAAAACATCACAAGTACACGAACACTATACAAGACAACATAAAAATTGTAGACGAATACAGAAAAGACTGAAAGTCGTAAAAGAAACCTAGTGTATATATATTCAATCTCCTTCCCGATAGCCTGAAAACAGAGAATCGAGTAAGAACATTTAAAAAAAAATTGTTATCTCAAAATAAGTAAGCAAAATAACAATGTATAGTAGGAATAATATATAAGGTATATAAATAGTATAATGTAATATCAAGTAATATAAAAGTATAAAAATTGGTTAAGAATAATATGTATGTATGTAGTTAAGTTAAGAAAGTGAAATAATTATGTATTTCTTGTACACACAAATATATATATTTTTTTAATTATTTATTAAGTTAAAAGAAATATATAATTATTTCACTTTCTATATACATATTTAAGTAATTAACATCATAGGTCCGAGGACTGATCCTTGCGGTACTCCTAAATTATTCTGCATTGGTTTTGAGAATTTATTGTTTAGTTTTATAACTTGTTTTGGTTCCTTCATATATACTTTTATTAATTTTATAGTTTCATCTGAGAAACCAATTTCGTTAAGCTATCTTATCAGTGTTTCTCAATCTGGATTTTCAAATGCCCTTTAAAAATCCAAAATAATAAAAAATTCAGCCTATGTGAATCAGCCAAAAATTCAGCCTATCTTCTCGGTTTTAGCAATATCTGCATGGCGAAGAGAGCGGTGCTAACTATATGAGTTCATACTAACTGCGCAAGCGCGGACCTCTAGTAGCCATTCACTGATCACCAAGAAAATCAAAATATTCTAGCCGACAATCTTGGCCGATGCTGGTTCGTACATTACAAATTATGATAAAATATTTTTTTGTTTTATAATTTAAGGCCCAAATGTCCAGACTTTTAGATCACTAGCACGCTCGCATCGCATTTCTTGTGTTCTTCTTTATTCTATGGTAGTTCGCGTAAAAAATAGTTTTATTTGTTAAATTTTGTATTTCTATGATAAAACCGTCACGAGCCACTAATGAACCCATAAAGCAAAATCTCCATTAGAGTTGCCAACCGATACAAAAATCTTTTTCCACTAAAACCTTAATGTCCGCACCAACCAATAACAGTAACAGTAAGAGCCTTATGACTGGGAAATATCTATGGGCGGTAGGTACCTGCTTGGAGCAGCAATGAGCCAAGAATATTCTCCGCGAGCCAAAACAAGGCATTCCGCTGAGATATAACTGCATTATCCGGGACAGTTGTTGGCGGTTTAACTGTCATTGTGGTCATTTCGGCCAACGTTGTGATCGGGAAACATTATTTTAATATCTATTGCGATGAATAATTCGAATTTACTGTTATTATTTTACCACAAGCTTTTTGAAACCATTTTATATAAAACGTACGCTAGTATTCGTAAAGGGTTGGCCCGATGTTTATTTTATGTACTTCTTTATTTTCATCTGTCAGCATATTAATGGTCAATAGTAGATTTGTTTTTCGATTTCTATGGAATGAACGCTCGAGTCAACTGCAGCCGGTTGACGTAGTATCTAAGTTCCTTATGACAACTGAGTTAGCTTTCGTACATGTTAAGTTAATTCATTTTTAACCCTAGAAGACTAATATTAGTCTTTTCGACTAACACTGCGTGCATTTTTTGATGTATCTATCTAACGAATCCATTGATCGCGCTAGTTCTCCGTGCCAACTCATTCGCCGATGGGGGCTTGCAGGGAGTGACGGCGCTATGGTGGTACAGTCTGCGGAGAGCAGATAAAATATGGGTTAATTGTACAAAAGATTATTAATAAAAAAATGGTGTTTTGTAAAATAATGAATCTTTTTGGTAGACGGCCTCCATGGTCGAGGGGTAAGGCTCTCGACTACGAATCCGAAGTTCGCGGGTTCAAATCCCGGCGTGCGCAAGTAAATTTTATTTAATTAATTTGTGGTGTTTCACAATTAATTCATTTAAAAATAATATATAGTATATTTGCGCACGTTCCAGAGTGGAAGATACTCTCAGTATCGCCCCGGTTCAGAATTGAAACGTTGCTTGAAATGGCTTTTCGCCGTGTTTGGTGACCAGATCTGAACAGCCAGGTATTTTCCCTCCTTCCTCTTCCCTTTCTCCTTTCCCATCCCCCCCAATACCTTCAACCTCACAACATTCCCTAATTGGGGATGCCATAGTCTCACTGGCTCCAGAGGGTTGGGAGCAATTGGGACTATTGTGCGGTATTCATATAAAAAAAAGTTGTAAAGAAGGTGAAAAAAAACTTTTATTTTTGGTAATTTGGTGGAGATTTATGTCAACGTTAATTTTGATTATGGTAAGCTATGGCCTTAAGGTTGATTTAAAAAAAATAGGTATACTAGACTATAAACTTTCACAACATTCCCCAATTGGGAATGCCATAGTCTCACTGGCTCCAGACGGTTGGGAGCAGTTTGGGACTCTTGTGCGGTATTCATATAAAAATAAAAAAAAAAAACTACAATCATGTTTTCACTTTAATAAGTTCTTTATAAAATAACATCCACGTTTTGAAACAATCCTAAAAAAGCGTTTTAAGAGGGTTGATAGTATAGAAGTGTTAGTCCCAGCGCCCTTGAGGTAATTTTTCACAATAAACAAGTCGTCCAAATATTATTATGATAAGTCAAAATAACAAATGATTATGTAGGTATAAAATACATGCTTAGTCTTCTGGGGTTAAATTCCTACTGAGGTTGGGGATAAGTACAAATTAACGTTTTTTTCTAAATATTTTTTTAATATTATCAAACTCAATAATATCCAAAAAGTTGTAATAATTTTATACTCATACAGTATGCACATATTTTGGAATGCCAGCTTTTCGCCCTTACACATAAAAATTTAAAAAATTCGGTTAAAATACATGTTTTTCCGGTGGCGAATGAAATATTGCCGCCATATTTACTATATATTATATCCGCACATAAATGAATGATAATGAAATAAAAACATTTTAATCATTTAAATGATTTCCAACATACAAAATACTGTTTTTAAAATTGGTAAAAAAATGCACGAATTTTGTGTCGAATTTTAACTAAAATAAAACTTCAAGATGCACATTACGCTTTTTAATCAATCTGTTTTGAATATGGGACAGTGGAGATAATGGCTAACTACAGGTAACTCCGAACGACCGAGTTCTAGAAGGTTTAGATACCTCCACTCCCAGACGAACCGGGCTATGCAAAAGCCAGTTAGCTCGTCGTCACCGAGCTGCATTTCGTAGAGGGAAGTTTCGAACTTGTTGAAGGTAAGAAGCTTGTATTTTCGGTCATAATGATGAAATATTTGCAACGTTCTTAAATGGTGGTCTATTATTATTATAAAACAGTGCTGTTACATTTTATGTAACTGTGACTTGCCGACTAACTAACTATGCTTACAGTGTAAAACGAAATCTAAGTATGTGGTGTGGATTTTTTATTGGCGTTGTGTTTTTTGCAGAAAACTTTGATGTTCTCTAATACACGTTTGCTTCAGATTATTTCGAATGGCAAGCATATGGTTTTAATTATGGATTTTATAATTTTATTTTATTTAAATGTATGGTTTTATGTCAAATAGAAGATATCAAAATTTGATATTAAATTAACATTTTTAGATAATTAATAAGAAGAACTTTGTTTACATCACATATTTTAATATATACATATCTAAATGTTCTAGAAGCAAAGCTTCCCTTATATTATCCATAGTATTAGTATATAGTTTATACTGATGAGGGAAACTTTGCTTCTGATACACAAAGATTTTTTTTTTTACAATAAGCAACCACTCTGCCTCCCATAAACTCTCCGCCTTCACTCCATGGTCCAAAGACTTGTCACCGTTTCACTATCTAATTTTTGATGAAGAGATATCGACTATAAAATTTATTGCTTCCACTAATGGATATTACAATACTTTAATTGATAGAATCCTTGATAATATAAGAGAAAGAGTGTTTTAGTTTGGTAATCCGAATATGTCTGTAACAATCCTATAAAGCTGAATGTCCTCAGGTCTGATCTTCTGTCTCTTGAAAATTATAGTTGTATAATGTTACATAATATGTACCGGCAAATATAATTACCATCATGATTACAACATTCAGAATAATCCTCCCTACATTGCAGAAATAACATTCAAATCAACGTATCTACGTCTATAGTATCCTTGTTTTGCGGTGTTGTAACTTTACTGTTAGCGTGTTGCGGCTCATTGTAGAGGCGTTAACGGTGGGCGGCAGTGTCATGTTTTTCTCGTTCTACCCCCACCCACCCCACACCCCCTTCTCGCACCAAACACCAGGGCGGCAGCAATGTGTCAAAGCGGGCCGCGTCACAATGCGCCCCACTGTATCATCATGGCTCAGGGCTTTACACTATGTGTGAAATGGTATGACGTTCATAACCTTCCTGAAACATTTAACCTACAAGTCCAAAAATGTTATTGTGAAAACCTGCATTATGTATTTCGGTGGGAAAAGAGTTTAAAAAAAACATCTTAAGTCCCATAGATCGCAGCAAAGTAGGAATGATGGAGGCCTCTAGCGAACAAAATATGAAACATTAAGATAATATGTGTATTTCTATTTATTTATATCTGTACATTATACAGTATCATTACAGAATATTTTAAAACTAAAATAACTCTGTTTTTTTATATTTTGGAGTGTGAGGTAGGTTTGAGAAGATGATACTGTTTTTGATACGTAGTACGTATTTTTAAATTAATTTTAGGTATTGTACTTATAGTTAGTAGTTCTTTCAGAGTTATTATTATTATTATTGTTACTATTATTACCTATTTATTAACAATTTGGATATTGACTGATTAGTGTAGTTTAGCTATTAGCTATTAATATTTTTTTTATTAATTTAATTTTGAACAAATTCGTATTTTTCACTTTCACATGTACAAAATAATTTGATGTATGTAGGTACTATCTTAAGATCAATGTATTATTTACTCGGGTAATGTTTTCCATTGCTTTAATTCTACATGTTCAGTACCATTCCAGCACTAATCCAGTGCAGTTCGATTCACAGTTTTGTTTTTGTACTTTAACCTTTAAGATAATGAAGATTGATATTTGACCGTGTATGATATTTAACCGAATAGATACAAATTGTAACCAAAACGAATACTGCAAAACAATGATAATAAAATATTAAATAGAAGGCAAGAAAATAAAATGGAGCATAAAGGGACGATACACTTATTTATTTAATCATTGAAGAAAATAATATTAACAAACCTAAATGACTGCGACTGAAATATTTATAGTTTCTGTCCTTTTGTCGGGTTTCATCTTTAATTTAGGTTTGTTAATATTATTTTCTTCAATGATTAAATATTACAATGAGGTTTTTAAATCTCAATAAAAATAATTAATAATTAAAAATTTAATTCTTTAGACTTTTACAAAAAAGTCAATAGATGTCTCATATAAATAAAAAGTCGGATGTAAATCCGAGACACTGTTTAAGTTTGCATTTGAGTTCGGGTAGAACTTTGTAAACATCATAAAAATAGCTGCCAATAATATGAGATTAAAATGGAAGATAATATTCACAAATCTTGAATTTGAGATATGATATCGATGAAGATGACACAAATTGAACTTGTCTCATTAGCTAAGTCGGTTGAGCGTTGCCCCGGATAGGCAGAGGACCTGGGTTCGTGTCCCAGATGCGACTGAAATATTTTTAGTTTCTGTCCTTTTGTCCGATTTCATCTTTCATTTAGGTTTGTTAATATTATTTTTTCAATGATTAAATATTACAATGAGGTTTTTAAATCTCAATAAAAATAATTAATAATAAAAAAATAAAAAAACAAAAAACTTATTTATTTATTTATTTCACAATGTTTAACATAAAAGTTGGAAAAAATATGACCTTACTCGGGTACCCCGTTCTAAGGTCACATTGTACATGATTTTATATATGAATTAGGTCAAGTCTATTGTAAGTTTGATAAAAAAAAACTAAGTTTTCGTAATTATGTTAAAATATAACTAGAGGAACATTATAATGCAATAAATAAATAAATAAAAATTCCAAAATCTAGAAGTAAACACACATATATATATAAATATAACAAAAAAGAATCGTTGTTGAAACCACCGGAGAGTAAGGAACTTATATTATTATGAAGGAAATAAAAAAAAAACGAATGAACCTAGGATTTTACCAGATAAGAGTAGACGACTATAATCCTCTAATGCGGTGAAATCATTGTCAGAATATGATCACACCGCTTTACGGTGCCTTCAAATAAACAGCAACTCGGAATGATTCCATTTTGCAGGAGAGAACAACATAAAAGAATGCGTAAAAAACATGAAACACTCAATTGCATAAACTGCACAGAAATCAATTTAAAACTAAAAACTTCAACACCAACAAATCACAAATCTAATAGTGATCAATAGTGAGCAAGCACATGACAAAAATGCTTAATTTTACTAACAAAAAAATTATTATTACTAAAAATGGATGACTTTATTCTAAAACAAATTAACGAAAGCAATAAAATAAATGAAGAAATATGTGAAAATATTGTGTACACTAATAAATGGTGCCTCATGTCATTTATCCGTTTTTGAACTTTAGAAGCGCCACAAAAAATATTGATGAATTTCTGACAAAAATAAACGACTTGTGTACATTTCCGGTCTGCATTGTTTTAACGGAAACCCTCTGTAACGATAACCAACATATAGATGCACTGCCAAGCTATAGCGGTATTGCAACAACAACAGCAATTAACAGAAAGAGTGGTATTATAATATTTATACGTAACAATTGTAAAGTTATACATAGTGAAGACATCTATGTACAATTGTTTAAAAATAGAAATTAAATTATACGGAATCATAACAATATATTGCAAACATAAATAAAATACAACCAATTCCACAAATGAACTATTTATACAAAGAACACAACACAATAGATTAAAATAACTTCATTAACACGATGACACATTCAACTTTAAATCCTGCATTGATAACTACGCTCGAGAAATACACAATCAAACGCCATCCTGCTTAGTATCCTTCATCTAGTGTACTTTACATCTAAATGACAAAAATAATATAAAATCTATTCCATGGAAAATAAATATAACTGACCATCACAAGTGTCATATTTTACACGAGACAAATGAAAAAAATAACCGTAAACCTAGATTAAACTATTCATATCCCCAGCTAGATTACGATTTATTTGAAATGTCACCGAAAACTGAAAAATGGGAAGAGATTTTAATAAACGCGCAAACCAAAGTGCCCTAATATTTGAAAATACATTACCTAAACATATTAAAAAAAGCGACAAATATAATAGAAATCTCTCCCAACTCAAAAACAAGAATAATAACTACCTGGATTACAATGGGATTAATTAAAGCCATTAGGAAAAAAAACAACTTATCTAATGTAACACAAAAGCCGACAGTCCGACATTAATATTGAAATAGTATCATATTATAAAAATATATTAAAATATACTACTTTAATCAGAAACACAAAAAACAACTATTACTTTAACATTACAATAGATGCTCAAAAATGGTTAACAATAAACGAGATAATAAACAAAAACAAAAACAAAAAATGCAATCCAGTATCTAAAATTATAGATGGAAATACAACATATAATGTACAAAAAGACAGTAAAAATGCTTTAATATCATAAATAACTATTTTTTAAATATCGGCAAAAGCTTATCTCCATTAACATGTTTCAACCTAATATAACGAACGCCAAGGTACAATACAACATCAATATAATTAACCTTCTACCCTGTAGTAGAATAGAACATGAAATTTTTTTTATTGATGAATTAAAAGGAGGATCCGCCCCGGGATTTGACAACATAGAAGTTAAAACACTAAGCACAATGAAACTATACCTAGTACGCACCCTAAAACTTGTAATAAACCTAAGTCTAACAAGTAATATTTTTCCAAATATTTATAAAAATCATCGCCTTTAACCATTAAACAGAATGCTCTAAAGATCCACAAAACTATAGCATAATATCACTATTGTCAAATATATTAATGATATATATGAAAAAAATGTAGAAAAACAAATCTGAAAATTCTTAAAAGAAAATGAAATAATAAATTCTAATTAATTTGGATTCAAAAGAAACACAAGTACTCATGATGGTATGGCGAAATTAAATAATTAACTATGCACCACCCTAGATTCTAATAAAAAATGTCCTGGAATATTTATAGATCTTAAAAAAAGCCTTCGACAGAACATCACATGAAGAACTAATAAATAAATTAAAATCGCTTGGAAAAAATGGAACAGTCTTATTATAGACAACTAGTTACCTAAATAAAAGATCCCAAGATATTAAATTATTCGATCAAGTTACTGACTCAGAATATAGTGATATATCAAGGCACAGTGTTGGGTCCTTTGCTATTTATTATATGTCAATGATATTTTTAATGCCTCTAAATATGGAGAAAATATCTCTTACACATCGGCACAGTGTTACTATTAAAACAAATAAATGGACTAAACTAAACAATATAGCTAATACAGATATCAGGGAATAAAAATGTGGTTTGATATAAACCTACTAACACTGATTTAAAAAAAAAAAACAGTAACTATTTCCAATTTTTTTAATTTTGCATAAAAAATAACAAGAAACGCATAAAGAAATATATATATTGATCTGCTCTAGAACAAATACGCAACAACATAATTGCAATATCTCTTTTTTAGGATTAGAAAGCAAAACGGAAATAAAATACCTTGGCATAACAATTATTAGACCAATGCCTAAAATGGTTCCCACACATAAACATACTCAAAGACAGAGTAAAGAAACTAATAACATCTTCAGATGTCTAAGACATATTCTAAATTACTTAGAATGACGTACTTTGCTTTTTGCCGATCAATAATGCAATATAGCATTATAGGATGGGGTGGAACTTCAAATAGAATCACAGGCAACTACTTTACGTAACACAAAAATTTATTAATAATAAAAGCAATTCTAAAAGAACCATGCACACATATTCAACAGATTTTATTTAAAGAATTCAAAGTCAGAAAACTAAAAAAATGTTACCATGCAATTTTACAAAATTTACAAAATAATATTCTAAACGAAACTGCGCCATTTAAAAATAGAGTCTTAGACAAATATCATTTATTGCCATTTCAAAATGCAAAAAAAAAAACAAAGGGACAACTCGATTAGAAATATTTGGGAGTTATTTTTTTTTAATTCATAACCAGAAAAAATCAGGAACACAAATAACAATTAAAAATTCACCTTTAAAAACACATAAAAAAAAAAAACTAAATAATATAACATATAAATAAACAAATTACAAAAAAAAAGCATACCCTCATACATACAATCTCAGCTTTATTATCGGAGTAAATCTTGTTTATTATTATTCAATTGTAAAATTGTTCAACTGGAAAATTTTGTAACGTTTATTTTTTGTTAACGAATTTTTCTATCCATTTCAATAAAAAAGTATATATATATTATAATATTTACACATATTATGTTATTTTGTTCTATCGTACACGCTTCATTTTCTAGGTTAACGTAAGAAATAAAAAAATAACCGTTTTTTTAACATTCTCACCAGGGCGATACTGAGAGTATCTTCCACTGTAGAACGTGTCGCATTTTAAAACGTATATATTATTTTAAATGAATTAATTGTAAAACAACATAAATTATTTAAATAAAATTTCCTTGCGCATTCGTCTTCCGGATTCGTAGTCTAGAGCCCTACCCCTCGACCACGAAGGTCGTCAATAATAATATTGAAGATAAGATAAATCTTTTTACAATCACTTATTATTTTTGGTTAGTACTTTTCATCGTTGTTTGAAAACAATAACATTTTGGTATCCGAAACATCGTCTGAAGCCAATAAACCGAAATCATTTAATGCTTCGGAGATAAAAACAAACAAGTTATCAGAAAATTTCCCATTTTGTTTTATTTTTCTTGGGCCAGTGTTATTATTACTCTCTCAGGAAATTATTCAACTGAGATTGGTTATTCTTTCATGCATCGTAAGCACTTTCCTCCTTCTTTCTTCTCCCACAATCTTGTATGGTGTTTTGTTTCGTGTTGTTTATCTACCTTCGATTTGTTTCTATCTCGGTCCGTTCGTTCTTTTCATTCTCCGCTCTTTCTTCAACTTTTTTTTACCTTCTCGGAGAATTGTGCTCAGCAGATTGCTTTTGCCAATTAAGCTTGAAAAGGCAATCAACGGTTCTTACGTCGATAAAAGAAATGCGGAAAATCAGTAGACATTGAGAAATCGTTTATCCGTAAACAAATTAAATTTTGATTGAACATTCCTGGTATTCTTAAATGTTACCATCAGCTTTCGATAAAATGCTTATTCCCTAATGAATTATTTTTTTCTTTGAAGAAGATAATATTAACAAATCTCTGGGAAATAGAAAAAATGAAATAAAAAGGGTAATGGTCGCAACCGGGACTCGAACCCAGAGCCTCTGCCTTACTGGGACAATACTCTTCAACCGAGCTATTGAGACGAATTATTTTCCTGCAGTTTTATCGTTTCCGTCGATCTCGTGTATTAATAATATCCTCTATTAACTCCCATATTTTTTGCTACTATCTTTATTTCTGATTGCAAAGTTCCACCCGAATATATTTTAATTTTGCAATGACTATGTTTCGGATATACCAATATGATTTTTATTTATATGGGACATCTATTGACCTTTCCATAAGTCAAGGACGAATATTTAATTTATTTGAATAACTTATTAAATCTCATAAGCGCCTTTGTAATTTTAATTAATCAGTGATGGAAATAATATGAATACATCACAATGAAATACGAAACAGAAAAAGATACAGAAAATAAAACAGAAACGGTCATATTCGGGACTCGAACCCATATCCTCTGATTGTTGATCTTTTTTATTTTTATTTTGTGAAACATTTAAACCGTATTATTTAGAAAGCGCTTGCTAACTGGTCGTCTTAGCAATCAAAGAAACTCATTATTACTCAGGCTATCCATGTAACGTAATGATTTACGCTTTCAATATGTCATCTGAGTTTGCTAGTTTGAATCTCGCTGCAGTTTACTTGCACAAGATCATATTGATATGTTTTTATCCCATTCAATAATTTGTCGCGGGTTTACGAGTATATTAATGATTACTTAGTTCGGTGGCCAGCATTTTGGGGGCTTTCCTGAGAAATAATAAAAGATAAAATACGTAAATATGATTGTGTTTAATTTATTTATTAAAATATTTGTCTTACCTGAGCTGTCTTGGAGCAGTAAGTATTATATTTTTGAATAAATATACTAGCGAGATTAAAAATATTTAATCACGAAGAAAATAATATTATCATAATCTAAATGAAACACGATAAGGGAAAAAAAACAACAGAAAATAAAAATATTTCAGTCGCATCTGAGACTCGAACCCAGGACCTCTGCCTATCCGGGGCAACCGCTTAACCGACTTAGCTAATGAGACCAGTTCAACTTATGTCATCTTCATCGATATCATAGCTCAAATTCAAGATTTGTCAATATTATTCTCCATCTTTAATCGCATATTATTGGCAGCTATCTTTGTGATGATTACAAAGTTCTTAACGAACACAATTGCAAACTAGACAGTGTCTCGGATTAATATCCGATTTTTTTTATTTAAATGAGACATCTATTGACTTTTTATAAAAAAATTAAGAACCTCATTGTAATATTTAATCATTAAAAATGAATTAAAAATATTACTTAATATTGCGTTCGGTTCGTAGGAATATGCAATTTTTTTTTAATTGAAAATAAATATTATTTAATTAAGTTCAGCAAGTAGTTCGGTTATTTTATTATTGTGGCAGCTGTTTTGGTGTTCAATGTCATGTTGAAACTGTGGTTAGGAAATATTGAGATGACTCAGTTACATGATTTTATTTACCACTACCCATTTTTTTTTTAAATATAAATAAATCATTTCAAATATCATAAAAACAAACAAACAATAAAAATGTGTAAATTAAATCACATAAGCCATCTCAATGTCGTCTAGCCACAGTTTGAAAAGGGATTTGAATGCCGAAAAAATTGGTACAATGATAAAAAACCAAACTATTCGTGGATTTTTTCTTTAAATAAATATATAAGGGAAAAAAAATAAGAAGATTAACTAAATATACCTCCACGAAACCATTAGGGTGCAAATATTAAGTAAACTTAATGAAGTGATTTTTTTTATTTCGCATATAGTGCGTCAAATCACAAAGTGGTTGTTTTTTCACAGTAAAAAATATATCAAAAATGAAATTATTGCTTCAATATAAAAACGTGTTTTAATTTAAAATGTGACTGATTAGTTTTTTTAATCTTTTCATCAAAGGCTCGTATCGTTTCACGTACCTGAATGGTATAAACTCTATACCCATAATGCCGCACAGCCTCTATTCGACGCGACATGCGTGGTTTGTAGGAAGTGCGTAGGTACGTATGTAGGTTCTATTGTAACTGGTCACTGACGGGAAATTAATTCCACCGCGGCGGGGAAATGTGAAAAACAAAATATGGCAACACATCTCTATAGGCTATACTACTACTATGGAGGTACCCACACGTCCCTGGAAATTCATTCTAGGCATGATTTCGATATAGCATTTAATGGATTCTTTATCGGAGAGATATTTATTTTTAGATTTGATATCGTTATGATAAATCAATCAATCAGGCTGCTAAAAGATTGTCATATTCCCAGATGAACTATGAAAATATCAGAAATGGAAATTAGAGAAATTTTATTTTAAAAAATTGTCTTTTACTTCTCATTAGTTCTAATACAAATATTGAAAACCGATTAATCTATATATATATAAATCAATGTAAGGTTGTTTGTTTGTCCTCGATGTTCTCGAAAATTACTCTATCGGTTTCGCTGAAAATAGCAGTTTGTTTTTATTAGTGCCGGGAAGGTTTAGAAAGTAGTTTGAATGAAATCCAATTTGTAAAACTCTTACTATAACGTTTTAAAATTAATATGAAAAAAAAATGTACCCGCCATGTTTTATTTAGGTTAGCCCGTAGAAGATATATAACACTCTGATTAGCCACAGATTGCATATTCAAAGAAGAAGTTTTTTTTGGGTAGAATATTTTCAAAATGGAAAACACGGGTAGGTACATACTTAAGAACTTTATGATTTAGATATAATTTGAAAAAATAAACGTTTGGAATGAAATAAAATATTCAAATGAATGTTTCTTTATTCAGAGATTGATGTGCTGATTTAATATTCGAATATTAATAACACGTAGGAGCATAGCTTGGCAATAAAATGTGGACATTTAATAAAGCGGAACTATTTTTTTTCTGTTTACTGTGGCATCACCAAGCTACTCAATTTGTCTTTGAAATATATTCTATACATAAAAAATGTTCACATTATAATTTTAACAGTTCGTTTTAGAAACGATCCAAAACAACATTTTTCGATTCATTTTATTTAAACTTTATAATTTCTGTGAATTAGATTTAGTTTTATTTTGAATTAACATCTATTAAATATGTATATTCATTTCACAAATGCAAAAATATCGCCTTTCCATCTAATTATCTTCATTCCAAAGCGTTAAATAATACAAAATAATAAATAAAAAAAAAACAAAATTGTCTTAGAATATGATGTAAATCTCCATTCTGAAAATACCACTATTTACTGAATACCGTTTGGTTAAAGTCAAAAAAATTGATTCGGACCATTGTGCTTTTTTAAACATGCTTTAATTTTCCCATGAGCCATCTTGGTGTTTTAATTTTTAAAAATTGTAAACAATCACAGCGCCCTCAATTTTTGTCTACTTTTGATTATCAGACTGCACCTAGTTACCATCTTTAAAAATGTTAAGTACCTGCTAACTTCCTACGTCTTACTCGTTTACATAATAACAAAATTATCCATGCATAAGTGCCATTTTCTTTTGCATTTGAGTACTGCACCACTCACAGAATAATGGTGATAGATAATAATTATGGTTATTGGAGTTTTGAGTTACAAATATTTGTGAAAATTGTCATTCTTTAAATGTACAGGTTCTTTTTATAAAGTAATACAAATGAAGAAAAATCGTATTTTGACAGTGTTCGAGGCATGAGCTGATATTTTCGTAATTACCCCATATAGTTTAGAAGAGAGATACTGAAATATGGAATTTAAAAAAAGCCTTTATGTGGTCTTATTCATGAGTCAATAATTCATTATATTTCCAAAATGCATTAATTAAATTTATTGGTCATCGTTAAAATTACCCAGTTATGTAAAATTTCGTGTTTAACTTTAGGACCCTGCCAGATGGCGCGACGTCCGGGTGAAATATATTTATCTACCATCATAAGTAGTAATAATATAATATTTCTGTAAAGGGGTGAGGGTACTGTATTTGCCGGGGAAAATTTCTGTTTTGTATCGGTTTTTAAAGAGAAAACTGACCCTTCTACGGCCATCTTCAGAGATACTTAATTTAATGATAGATGAGTATGTGATTTTTCTAGATGACAATATTTAAAATGTAGTTATTTGGAATCAATAAAAATAAAACTGTATCTTTATAAGGCTAATTTCATATTGAGAAACGGGTTACACAATCATCATGTGATTTCATCTGTAGTTTTATGTATTAATTGTAATTTATCGGAACATTTGAATTTGTCTGGAACGTTTTAGTTTGAAATTATGTTTTTAATAAATTTTAATGAAAAAATAGTTTTTTCCCGGGTGCACCCAGAACTTTTTGTCGAGTCAGATTTTGTACGAAATAAGATTAAAAAGTTCACTGAACTATGTTATTTTTAATTAAATTATAATGCCACCATTGAAAACAGTACCTGGTATAAAAGCGAAACAGCCAACGAGCAGAGGTAACCAGGAAAGCTTCACAAAGACAGAGGGAACAACAACAAGATCAACTCCAGCTCATTAAAAAAATACTAATAGTCTTCTTAGATTATATTTACCAGTCATGTTTTTTAAACCCCTAAGATTAATCTTTTGAGCACGTTCACCTTTACCCTTTTGCTTTCGGGATAGAACACCCCGAAACCTACCTTTCGTATTTCCATTATGGCTTATGAATCGTAAATTATACAACAATAGCAGCAATGCTTTATAAATTGAGGCGCCTACACCTGAAGGATGAAATTAATTGTAATTGATGATGTGCCCCATTAACTCCCGACACGTCCATTAAAGGTGAATAAAATGGAACACGACGCTAATTTTGGGTTATGGCTGTTTTGTTGTTGATACAAGAGACGTGAATTTTAACTCAGTGAATAATAATATTAATAATCTCTCACAATTGCGAGATGAAATTAGAGAGTGCATTAAAAAATTAAGGTTTCTTTTATAATACAATGATGTCTCCAACTTTACTATTAAATACACAGAGAGGTGCAATGGTATTTACCGATTTCTTATTATTCAACTCAAATTCAATGAATTTTAGTTTCTACAGGTTAGGATAAAAGGCATCAATCGAAGTTGATATACAATATACCAGTGGCGTGCGGACCATAAAACTGTGCCTACTCTAAGAAAAAAGAAAAATTACGATGAAGTTTAAAATGATCGAAAACTTGTGAAACATTAATTATGTTATTTGTTGTTTTTGTGTTTAATTCGTAGAACTCCATTTCATTTTCTTTAATTTACTTTACTTTAAAAATTTAATATAAATCAAATTGAATAATGTAATTTATTATAAAGTTCTGCAAGTAGTTTTGGGTTTTATTATTGTGACAGCTGTTTCAGCAGTTGTGAAACATGTATGATAGACAAGTGAAACATTATTTAAATTGGGTATATAAATGAAATGAAATAATAAATTTTACATACAACTGAGTAAAGAACTTGCACGCTCATTTGTTCGCTTGGCCGCAATAATCAGCGGAAAATATTAATACGATACCTCTTGTCTAATATTTATAGGAAAATTCATTTAATTTACGTCCCTTTGATATTACACGAAGTTGGGTTTTTTACTCCATCCTGACAAATAGAAGAAATAATAAAATATGTAAGCGTAGTACGAGTAAAAAAATGACACATTCCTACGAGCTATAATAATTACTTATCGAATCCCATAGCAGTAACAGACCGTTAAAAACAAAACTTCCCACAACAAGATATTCCCATGACGAAGCTATGTTTGATAGATATTGTTATTTTTGCCACTGATAGATGTTTCGCCTTTCGAAGACAATTTATATTTGTTTTTACATTATTTTTCAGCTGATATAGCTCTCACATGTAAACAAAACCGTACCTAAACCAAGGCAAAACTTAAAAAATATGTATTAAAATTTTCACAACCGAATGCATGGTCATAGAGCAATGCACGTTACTGCAATATACATATACATGTGAATGTCACTCGTTTAAAAGACTTAAAATTTCTATATATAAGTCTTCGGGAACAAAATATTTTTTTTTTACTTATTTGATTTGTACTTACTTAATTGTTAGAATTCATAGAATATTTTTCTTCTAGCATTTATAGAAAATATAAACAATATTGTCATAAAGTCACAACGTTTCTTTATAATCATAAAAATAAAAATACATAGAAGAAAATACGTAGGTATTTAATAAATTTAGTTATTTTTAAATTAGTGTACATACGCTTTTAAAAGTTTTTTTTTTTAAATATATGCTTAAAAAATTATCGCATGTTAATATTAGTCTTTGTGTGATTTATTTAGAACGTGGTGGATTTCGATTGTTTTCTTCGGAAATATTGTGGCATTGAATTTGCTGAAAAAATACAATTATGTTGTTAAGGAAAAAGAAAATTAGAAACTTTGTAGAACTGTTTAAATAACACGTAAAATAGCGAGTCTAAAAACATTTTTTGACAAAATATCAAATTCTCAAGCGCAAAGGATAAAATAAACACCGCAGCAATAAATCAGAGACGAGCCATGCACCGAAATAAAAATCTCACGGACGCTGAATTAGCGCAAGTGGCAATTTTTCAAAACCGCCCGCTTGCATGCGTCCCGTAACAAACGCGGTGTCACCCGGGTGTCATGTTAAGCCTGTATCACACGGGGCGATTTTGTAGCTGCTACTTCAAAAAAAATTATTCACGTATGTTTTTAAGACGTTCTTTGGTTTTCGTAAGTATTACAAAACTGAGTATGTTCAGTTTGATTGTAAGAAATCACTCAGTGTTGCAAAAAAAAATTATTGTAATGATGATATTATGAGTAGTTTTTTTTTAAATTCTATATAGTTTTAATTTAAACATTTATCTGACAACTATTTAAAAAAATATATTTCTAAAATTACTTATGGTACGTAGGTATGCATATACTGGTATTTGTTTTCATGTACGAAGGCAGAATGACCTGACTTTTGTTGTTTATTTTCGAAGTAAGATGTCTCTTTTTTTATCTTTATTCTGTCTCCGTATATATTTTGTGATTTAATTAGTTATGTACATGTGCGCTTAAAGGTAAACTAATTGGGTAGGGTAGTTATGGTTCACAGTTTATTTTTATTTTTAAATCTGTGGTTCAGAATTTATTCAGCGTTAATTCTTAAATAATGAAAACATTTTTTATAGTCGCCTTTACGCCCATTGATTTTATTGCCCGATATTATTTAATTTTCTCAATTTTATTTAGGTACTAGGTTAGTCCACAACTGTTTACTCCGTAGCCTATAATTGATTTTGCAATTGCGGTACAGATCTAGTAAAATATTTTACAATAAAAAACACATAAATTTGTTGTAGATCACTTTTATTTTATCAAAACTCTACCGGTTTCGGAAGCACCCTTCCTTCATCGGGAGAATATTAAAACTAACTTATGATATAGAATATTGACAAGACATATAAATTACCCCTACCCATTTGCTTACCCCCCACTCCAACACCTAAAATTTATATGTCTTGTCAATATTCTATATCATAAGTTAGTTTTAATATTCTCCTGATGAAAAAAGGGTGCTTCCGAAACCGGTAGAGTTTTGATAAAATAAAAGTGGTCTAAAACAAATTTATGTGTTTTTTAGTGTAAATTATGGCGAGCCACAAAGTTAATGCTTTTTACAAATATGTAGTAAAATATTTTTTGTTAACAATAATTATCGCCCCCGAGCGGCCGAGAAAATGCAAGTATATTTACGATATCCTGATAAGCGCTGGTGATTTCTCCGCAGATTGTCCGGCAGCTCTTAAACACATTTAATATTTGTTTCCTTAAAATGATTCTGTTTTTTTTTAAATACACGAGTCCACCTCCTCTAATATCTCCTAGATTGAAAACAGTCGATGTGAAGTTTGGATTATTGAACATAAAACTTGTTTTGTTTTTAGTATTTAAGTCCTTTGAAAAATTACTTAAATATTCATCAGAATGTCGTTAACTTGTACCATAAATGTTATAAAATTATTTTTCGGTGATTTTATGTTTAAGTGAATCATCACAAACCTCATTTTGAACTTTTTATCCTGAATCTACGTATCCAAATTGTACACTTAGTAAATTTGTGCTTCAAATAATAATGTGTCTTCCATGGCATGAATTTAACAATTAATAAAACAAGGGTTCAGAGTTGAGGACCCTTTTTATAAATGTGTTTGTTTATACCGCTCTCATTTTAAACGTGCATTACTTTGCCTTCTCCTTCACTTCTAATTACCATTTTGTACCCAATCATTTTTTATTTCAATTTTTGCTTTGCGTTGTCTAGAAGTTATTTTTTTTTCTTTAGTGAGATTTTCATTAATGTATGTATACCCGGTCGTTATTTCTATTTTTGTACATATCATTGATTGTTCGTAGAGTTTTCCCTTTTTGTAGGCATTCGTCTCAAAATGTGAACTTAACAATAACGTTAGTTGGTTTAGGGTCCATTCTTTCGGGAAGTCGCTAGATCTTTTACATGTTGTCGCTATTTGCGTTTAATTTCTCTGCAATAATCTTGACAGTTTTTGAATAGTAGCATGACAAGGTACTCGCAGCGAGTGACACGCGTCAACTAGATCATGTTCAATTCTAGTCGCCAGAAGCGCACTAGATTGGCGGTCACGTAACCTATAGTAGCCAGTCACGTGATCTAGTCGCCGCTAAACAGCACTACTGTCTCCTCGTTTGACATCTCTAATAGCTAGTTGCGGGTCGCTTTCTCGGGTTGTTATCAGTTATATGTGTTTGGTTTGATTTGGTTGATTATTGTTTTTTATTAGTATGTTTGATTTATTTTTCAGTTGAAGTGTTTAATTTTCAATTTATGTTTTTATTTAGCATTTGATGTATGTAACGTTAAAAGTATTTAAATTATTTACCAACCATAAAAAAAAAATTAAATTTGAAATCAGTATAGACTGTAGGACATTTAACTCGCCACTTGCAATTCCAGTAGCTCCATGTGGCTGTCTAAATATAAAATCTAAAAATAAAAAGAAGCGGCTACGAGAAGTGGCGATCACTTATCGCGGCAACGTTACAGCAATAAAATCACCCCATGTGATCCAGGCTTAATAAACGACGTATAGCGGCTACATATAAACATACTATTGAGTTACAGCGTAGAGCCGTGGAGGCGGCGAATAAAGGTCTATTCACATATACTAGCACCGCGCAGTGCAGAACAGTACAGTGAAGGAACGGCACAGACGCGTGTATTCACATTATACCATGCAGCATAGCACAGAGACGCGAGTACGGCTGTCAACTGAGCGTTAGTGTCCGCCACAACATGTTTAAGAATTTTATAATCCTATTCCTATATTTATTATTAACCTATTTTCACTAACCAATTCAATCAATGTTTCGTTGTCCATCATCTTCGTATTAGCAATATTTGCGTCTATTGACGCCAACTGACGGTGATGCCAAGATGGCGGTGCTAACGGTATGTGTTGATACTAACTGCGCAGGTGCAGACACTACCAGCAGACACCACTACAGTAAAAAAATTCTAGCCGACAATTTCGGCCAGTGCTGGCCCGTGCATGCGCGGATACGTTACGCTTACGTACGCTGTAATATGAATGTTGGCTAACGTTGTCGTATCTGTACTGTACTGTTCTTCACTGCGCGGTGCTGGTAGATGTGAATAGACCTTAAAGCGGTCCGGCCACTCCGCGTCACACAATACGCTGCGGCCAGGGCGACTGCCAATAAGAGCAAGTTTGACGCAGAATGGGATTCGCTTTATTATTTGTTGAGGTTTCGTCAAAGGCTTATTTTAACGAAAATCTAAGTTATAATCAACAGATATACCATCAATACCAAAATACAAAAAAAATGCGTTCGGAATCTAAATTACGAACATTTCCTAACTAAATATAAAAGAATTGCATTAATCTTACACTGTTTTGTATATGTGTTCAATATAGATCAGGATCTCGTAATATTATAAAACTATTGTCGACATATACCTATAACACGTCGATAGCAAAATATAAACATACATTAAATTTATTTCGACAAGCAGATTGAAATTCGTAAAGAATGCAAGGCTGATGTAAGCGTAATGAGCAAGATTAAGAAAGGGACGCTTAGATGGTTTGGGCATGTGGAGCGAATGAACGAAGAAAGGACTGTAAGAAGAATGTATGACGCGAATGTGAATGGAAGAAGAAGCCGGGGACGTCCGAGGAAGACATGGCACGATCAAGTGAATCAAATACTTGAGTCGGGCCATGTCAGAAGTCGGAATAATAGAAAAGAATGTATTAAATGACGTATGAATGTGAATGAAGCAAGAAGTGTATGCCAAGATCGAGTTGTTTGGCGGTCCATCCTCTCTGCCTACTTCTGCGGCGAAACGGCGTGATGGTTAGTTAGTTAGTTAGTTAGCAGAACTAGTATAATTGAATAATCTTTGCTATGATCTAATTTATTTGTTATTATGATAATTAGATAATTATTCTATTATTAAATTACTGTCTACGAGGGTAGTGTAAAAATATATTTTCTGAATTTAATGTTTAATTTATAATTGAAAAATATCTATTAAATGCTAACTTCTTTTGCTTCTGATTATTTAAACATTTTCCGTGCCATTGTTTATGATATAATGCCTATATGTACATCTTTTTTTAAATTTTATTTATTTGAATTTATATTAACATTTCTGCATTACTAAATAACACTGAACTGATAAATAAATAAATAAAAAAATGTCTAAAACCTAATTTGGGCGTAAATAAATAAATAAATATAAGCAATATCTACACTAACCCCTAACATAAAAAAAGGTTAAACGTGTACTTAAAGCCAGCGTGTTTCATTAGTGGTAGAAATATAATTCATTATTTTTCTAAGTTTGATGCTATGGGGTTCAATACAGACAGCTATATATATAATATGTGAAGAGGAGAAATTGAACTAACTAACCATCACGTCGTTTCGCCGTGGGGATAGGCAGAGAGGACGGACCGCCAAACAACTCGATTTTGGCATGCACTTCTTGCTTCATTCACATACATACAATTTTATATTTCTTAAAGGGTTAATTTTATGATGATATCTAGGTGCACGAAGACATCTTTTCGTATGGTGCATTTTTCATATTTATTTAATCCAGCAGAGTTAGAATATTTTTATTTAATGTTATAATCAGTCATTTTGGAATAAGACAGTATTTTTTTAACAATTATCAATGTCCGTTACAACAGCTGTAAATCCCGAATACCATTAACGCCCAGACTGCAAGTGTAAATACAGATTAAGTCCTAACGATGGTAATACAGTGGCCCAACTATTTGTTGATATTCAACAAAAGCCGAACTGACGGCCTAGGGCTAGGGCTACAAAAGCTTAAAAAAACATTTAATATTAAAAATTCTCGAATCTATTTTTTTCGTTTTGGTTGCAAATCACGAAAGAATTTCAACGAAATTAACCGTGAAACCTACGTATTTCTTTCTTACCTTGTTTTGTTGTGTCCACATAACGCTTTAAACAGAGCCTCCGTCCAGTGTGAGTAGATCCTCACAAGGAAGACTGAAGTGAAATATGATTCATTTCCACCGGGGATTTCACGTTTATTTTCAAATTAGAGTCACCATTCGGTTATACGTATTTTATCCTTTAAAGGGAATACGAATTTAAATAATGGTTTATTGAAACCTTAGATAAGTATAGTAAGTAATAAGAGGAAGACACTGTAATTAAAATTAAATAAATTATTAACATAATAATGCGAAACTACTGTCGCTAGATGGTGGTGCCCAGCAATTCAAACACGAGAAATCTTTCTTTATTGTGCTGGGCATTTTATGTAAAATAAATTTATACTTTTTTTGTAATTAGCTATTATATCTGTACTATTAAATAATCTATATGCATTTATATTAAATAAAAAAATAATAACGTAGTTACACTCTACGGTAAACATCGATTCTAACTTAAACACTGTGTCTATACTAACACCCAGAATAATCTTTCCACGTTATCTTTTTTTCTTCAAAAAATAATTTAGGTTGTTGATATTGTTTAGTTTATCTTACTAATTGCTAAAAAGTACAAATGTATATAAACACGTAAAAAAACCTATGTAAAACGTACAACCATTTTACCTAAATTAATATTTTAGCCAATATATCACCACGCTCGGTGTAAAAAAAATCACCAGTGAACCGCAGTATCTTTATAGATACACAAAGCAATGCATTTCTACAACAGTGCAACACAGTGGTTACATTTTATTCGATTTCTAAATATTTGCAAATTCTCTTTCTGATTCTGTTTGCATACACTTCCTGTCAAAAGAATTCTAGGAATTAAAAACCAATCTATCGGCATGTGACCTGTACACTTTACAGTTATAAAAAACTTTTCTTTTTTGCGTAGAAAACAATTACCTTGTTGTTTGACATACTTGTTAAATACAACGAACACTTTGTTTTAAACCACCAATTTATTTTTAAATCATCACCAACTGGTTTCGATTACCCCAAGCTTCCTCAGGGTAAAATTTAAAATTTAAAGAAAAATGCATAAAGTGAGCATATACCATATACGTGTATATAGGTGAAATATAAAAAAAATATATTAGTCCTTGTTTGATTAAAAAAAAAAAACCTTTTTTTTACTTTATCGATATGTTATTTGACAGGCTGAAACCGGTACAGTCGAACAATAAAAAGTCGTAAAAGATTTGTTTTGACTTTTTTTTTCATACATTTATTAGACATAATTAAAAACATTGTTTACATGGTTATAACAAAAGTGTATTCAAGAACTAATTTTTATTTTTTTATTAATAAATTATCCTTTAGTTTCCTTTTTTAAAGAACCATCTGGCTCACGCATTTCTCACGTGAATAATGTATTAATAGTTATAGATGCACTTGTTTATTAAAACCAATTAGTTATTAATTAATGCCAAAAGAGAAACTTTCGTGGAAGATTCTCTCAGTGTCGCCCCGGTGAAAAACCACCATTCTGAATCCAAATGTTGCTTGAAATGGCTTTATCCATATTTGATGACCAGATCTGATTATCCAAAAAATTTACCACCTTCCTCTTCTCATATTCTTCCCTTCCACACTCCCATCAACCTCACAATATACCCTATTTGTGTATGCCACTGGCTCCGGTTAGTATAGATCAGTTGGGACAGTGGCATTAAAGATTTAAAGATTATATGAGAAGACTAACGAACGAATCCATAGATCCTTTAGTTTCCATATTTTTGCGTACTACGTATAGACGTAGTTATTATACACATGAATTCAATAATAATGTCTATGTATGCGGAATGACAATAATTAAAATACATTTTTTGCATGTCTCTCTAAACCTTCGAGGTGTTTGTTGAAAATATCAAAATTGGTGTTATTTATCAGCACCATACCCTCTTGTTATGTTGTGTTAAGCAAACACGTCTGTTATAACATGTGGTATGCATATCTGATCGTGGTGCCGCCCCTTACGGTAGTTGTTTGATATAAATAGCTTATGACATTCCAGGAGGTATATACTGTATCCTTCTCCTTCTAGACTAGAGACTGGTAGCACGTCTCAGAGCAAATCTTCACGGTTCATAAATTTCGGGTGCTCGCCGTGCATTCTCATATACAGATATCGGAGAATTTTTTATTTATTTGTTCTTACATTTCTACATACTTTTTCTGGTATGTGGCCCATACAGCATAAGCGTACTCAATTTTGGACCTTGTGATGCAGTTGAACAAAAAAATTATGGCATCGGATTTAATAAATCGTTTGCTACTTCTTAAAACAAACCATAATAATTTGTAGCCCGATGCAATATATGCTCTGAAACTAAGTTTGGAATCAAATATTACCCGAAGGTCCTTGTTGGATTTAAAGGATGACCATACATCTTCCTTTATTTTATTAATAAATTGAACAGGATTTTTTGAGAGCATAAATGTGATGGACACACATTTTTTATTACTTAAATATAATTTGCTATCGTCAGCCCATGCGGTTATTGCACCCAAGTCCGGTTATAATTTAATGCAATCTTCACTGCTGCAATTCTTCAATATATTATATAGAAGATATAGGGATCAAATTAGACTACCTTTTAGTAAAAAATATCCTACAGTTACCAGTCATTGATGTATGGAGCGAAAGATTTTTGGAAAATTACAAGAGAATATTAAATTAGAAGAAAACATAAAAAAATTACGAAAATAAAATAATATCTAAAAATATATTTAAAGATTCGGTTTAGACATAGGTATGTATATTATGTCTCTGTGTACTAAAACAATACGAGCACATTTATATCAACAGTAGCATCGCTTCCAAATGTCAAATAAGTTACGCCCACAAAAATGATTGAAATAATGTGACCTATCGTAAACAATTAATAATTAATCAACACTCCAAGTCAAAACTAGATGCAGTACGGAGTGTCTCGTCACGGGTTCGCTGAAATGTTGTAATTAACGGGCCCTGGCGTGAAATGTGGTCCGGCGGGACACCAGGCCGGCGCAGTCAAACGCTTCTTCCGCCTCGCTGCACCCCCTCGGCTAGGGTGGGTACCAGCCACCACACCCCCAGCCGGGGGGGAAGCGAACACCGACAGCTAGCGACAGGAACACAAGCCCGGAGGTGGTTCACTGATTTTATCGACTCGTGTAAGTCATGTCAATAATTAGATTCAAAACAAACATTTTATGGGTAAAATGATTAATACCACAAACAAAAACCATACGTTACTGCCCATTATGACGTAAATGATTATCCGTGACACTTGTTATATGTTTTCAGGAATTTTTGTCAGAAGTGTTAATTTTTTAAATAAATTACACACAGGAAAATAAGTCATTTCGGACTTTTGAAGGAAAGAAAGGAAAGGAAATTCTGGGAATGAAAAAGTAGGAGGGTGTGTGGGAATCTGGGGCTCAGTGTGTCCATTAATCCATTCCTCCACTGCGGTGCAGGACGATGGGTCGAGAGAGTCCGGCTGGAGAGGTCGGGGGATTTCCCTCAACCTAAAGACTTCTCCCGATCCGACCCGCCACGCAACTGGAGGGAAGACCTGAGAAACTTCACCCTTTTTGAGACCTCCTTAATGAACCTTGAGTTCGTTTAATATGAATTTGAATTTATGTTTTTTATTGCGTTTTTACGGTTGTAAACATTTGTTTTAACTAATACCAAAAGTTCCTTCAGACGTAATAAAAAAGCCTTCCCCATTTTAAAATAGCGATAATCCTGTAACCTTCCGTGTATCCATTTCAGTGAGTAGTGTTTCCAGTGAGATTTCAGTGAGTAGTAAATAACTAACAATTTTTACAACAAAAAAAAACGAATTTATCAAAATATGCATATCCAAGCACTGAAGGAAACTTCCTATTCAAATGTCAAACTATTATCACATTTATATAGAATTACAAAACATTTGATGAAAAATCAAAAATATTGTTTACGTCGAAAAAAATACAAAAGGTTGTATTTCACATTGAACTCCCCCGTCGATAATTGCCACCTGGGCTGCGTTTGGCAGAGATACCCTGTCTACGGGAAAATGTTCGTTAAAATCCGTTATTCCGTAACAAACAAATTTTCATGCTATTAATGCATTTACGTTGTTCAGCGTGCATAATGTTTCAGTTTTGATTTTTTCATTTTAAAAACTTCAAACTTTTACGTTTTCATTTCCGATTCGATGAATTTAGCCGCAATTTTATTTAAAGTGCCGTATTTTTACACATTCAATAATCCTCCTAATAAAGTTATACACGACCGATTTTTAATGTGACGATTAATTGATGCGATGTATTAAAAAACACTTCAAACCAATGTTTATATGCAAAGGAAAATAAAGTTTTTTAAAGCTGTCGATTAATATTGTACCTACTTCTTATATTTTCAGTAAAATGAATACAAATGTTTTGTACAAACCATCATTTAATATGTAAATATCAAATGGTGGTTTATACAAAAAAATATTCTTCATTTTATTAAAAATGACACCATAAAGTTATTTTGCATTCGCTGAGGAAATAATATTCTCTTCTACGAGCACAATTACGTACTCGTCTCAATTTTAATGAAGGATACGTTCCTAAGCATGCAAACTAGTATGGACCAAGAACGTTAGATTATATGATTCCTGTTTGCTTAAATATGTTACCTGCTGAAATTTGTTTTTGTTAACAGTTAATAAATATATCGAAAGCTTCGCAAATCTGAAAGAAACTATTTGTATTAGATAATTAGGAAATATTATTTTATGCACGATTTATTGATGTTATTTATGTTTTTTTTTATTTTTTTTTATTTTTTTTAGAAAAATTTTTGAGCAAGATTCTTACGAAATATTAATGTTTTAATTCGTTACATGTGATTTTATTTTATATAGATATATATTTATATATATATATTTTTTTTTGTAACTCAACCTTAACTGTAAATTTAGTAAAAGGTTTTGAATAACAAGATCCCGTTAGTCAAACTAATAAAAAGTAGTTTATCGGGACTTTTTGCCGTATATTTTGTGAAAATGTCTTAAAAAAAATAAACAATTTTCTACAAGTCGCATTATTTGTGTAGTTAAAAAAAATACATTTTCGAAACAAAACAAAAAATATATATATTTTTTATATGGGACGTTTTTTTAATTTTTTTTATATATATTTATTAGGCATAATTAAGAACATTGTTTACATGGTTATAACAAAAGTTTATTTAAGTACTATTTTTTTTTTTTTATTAATAAATTATCCTTTTAGTTTCCTTTTTTCAAATTTAATACCTCCCTAATTGAGAAATTCTCATGTTTAGGGAGGGAGTACTAATATTTATTGTTCACATTTAATAATTTCTACAGTACTACCATGAACTTGATGTTCTGGTGTCTATGCACTAATTTAAAAAATAGAATAAAATAAAATAAAAGGAAATTTTTAGAAATACAATATATCTCTATAATGTATGTATATAAACATATATACATTTTTTCCAAGTGAACTTCTTTTTTCTTTTTTTTTCCTTTTTTTTTTAAAGAATGACAAATATTCCCTGGTTACGAATAACCTGACAATATTTTAAAATCTTCTACTACCATCACAGTAAGCGGAAGATGTTGCTTGTGTTGTAATGGAGGAATTAGCCAGCCGAGGAATTGAACTCACGACGCCTGGGTGAGACCCAAACGCGATGCCAACTCAGCCACTGACCGGTCGAAAACCAGTCACTTACCTGCATATATTAATTTACAGAAAATCTATAAATCCAATCAATCTCTCTCTCTTTTTTTATAAAGATGCATAGAAAAACAAATAAAATTGACATTGATTGTGTTTAATTTATATTATTTTATTGCTCAACTTTTCAGAACGTTGTTATGTTGTAGGTAATTGGATCATAAAACATAACAAAAGTTTGCAATCACTTACTTTGCTAAGTTACACAGCAAGTGGTGTGTAATTGAGCCATTCCAGACTTTCATTTCAGGTTGTGCTCGCCTGAAGAAATTACAAAAGTTGCCTTTACAACTCGGCAGCGTGGCGTACCCCGAACATCGTACAACGTAGACCGTACAGGCGCACAATACCCAGAGATGAGGTTCATTTCTTTCGTGAAGACAGCGGACCAAACCAGCCTCATTCTGTTACCACTGTTACCTGGGGAGAATACTGGGACGGAATACTCTCGAGAATATTAACTGAGAACACCATTGTACACGTGATTAATTGCAGCATGATACAACCCGAGAGCACAATACGGAACAATGCTTAAGATTATGACGTTCCCAAGCTTGAAAACGATGAAAATTATTCAAGTTTTTTTTTTGTCCCTTTTAATGAATTCGTTTCTCAGATCTTAAAATTACTTTGCCTCCAGTAATTGCGTTTCCAAATAAGATTATGAATTCTTATTTATTTCAGCAACTTGTACTAATGAATTTCTGCAGTAGTGTCATGTGTGACAACAGAATTAAAATATAGAATACTTTTCAGAATATAAAGTGCAATTAATGTCATGTGTGACAACAGAATAAAAATTTAGAACACTTTTCGGAATGTAAAGTACAAGTAGTGTCATGTGTGACAACATAATTAAAATGTAGAATGATTTTCAGAATATAAAGTGCAATTAATGTCATGTGTGACAACAGAATAAAAATTTAGAACACTTTTCGGAATATAAAGTACAAGTAGTATCATGTGTGACAACATAATTAAAATGTAGAACACTTTTCGGAATATAAAGTACAAGTAGTATCATGTGTGACAACATAATTAAAATGTAGAATACTTTTCGGAATATAAAGTGCAATTAGTGTCATGTGTGACAATAGAATTAAAATGTAGAATACTTTTCAGAATATAAAGTGCAATTAGTGTTAAAACTAGATTTTTGATACACTCGTAACTTTAGCAACTCTGAAGATAAAAACTAAGATAAAAAGTGTCACATTTTCAACAATTTTAACAACATTTTAAATTAGTTCTCTATTATTAAACAATAATTTATTTGTAGTTTCTATTTTCCGTGTCATTAGTTCAAATGTGTCTTATTTAATGAATTCAATTTGTATTTTACAATGTATGATAAAATGTGGATATTATTCAACATATCCATGAGCTTTAGTATCTACTTATAATTTAAAAAGTGAAAGGGAAAACCCTCCATTCCTTTTAAATGAACTCTTTTACTCGCAAATAATACAAACATTTATTTCGTCATTTTTATTTCGACCGCAGATTCATTTATGAAGGAAATAATAGCTGACAAAGGTAAAAGGGCTTGCATTTTTCCACTTTGAGTTATTTTGTAAAGAATTTTCCTGGGAAAATGCATTAATAAAATTAAATGCTTTGTTTTGTGTTTTTCATAAAAATGATGAAATTTTTTTTTTTCATTTGAAAATGGATTATTAGAAAAATTTTATTTACTTAATAAATGTTTTCGCTTGAAAAGGCAGATTGTGTATTTTACACCCGCACAGTATATATACATTAGAATAGTCTCAAGTCTGGAATCCCAGGTACATATCACATACAGAAAGGATTGAGAAACTACAAAACCGTTTTCTACGATACCTCGATTTTCGGGGCTATCGTCCCGACTTGAGTCATGAGGAGTCAGCCGCGTTTTTCGGGATTGCGTCACTAGAAAGCAGTAGAAATTCCGCAGACGTACTGTTTTTACAAAAAATAACCACCTCTGTGATAGATTGTCCTGAATTACTTGAACGAATCCAATTAAGAGTGCCCAACAGACAAACCAGACGGAACTACACACTAAACCTACCTGAATGCAACACTAACTCAAAACAAAACACCTTTATTAAACGCTTTTCACATATTTTTCACACTTCATACAGCGAGTTCGACTTATTCAACTCAGCCCCTTGTAATTTCAAACCGAAAATCAATAAATAACATCCACAAAATAAATATTACTCTACACAAACTAGATCCTTTCCCTTCCCCTCCCTCCCATCATCCTAACCTCATCGACTAAATTTGTAACTTTTCTCCTTTTTGTTTTAAATTGAATAATTTAAATACTTAAGTGAAAACCTATTATTGGTTCATTTTTTAAATATATTTGCAATATGTAATTAATGCTGTAAACTGTTGGTTGTACAAATAAGATTTGTCATTTAAAATTACGAATAGTGGCCTGGACTCTCCAGAGCTCATTAACTTTATAAACATTCACATACCTTTAAGCTCACCCGACAAACCATTTTTTTATTTGCCAGCATGCAGGACCAATATTAGTATAAATTCTCCAATTCCCCGTATTTGCGCGCAATATAACGCACAATTTCACAATACCGACATTCTTCACAACAATACTCTTTCAAAATATCGAACCGAAGTAATACCTACGACAACAAATTGATGCACGAATTGATGAGTATAAAATGTATCAAGAGCGTCCCCTGTCCCGATCCTATCTTCCTCTTCCTCTCCCCCTTCCTTCATATTTTGTTTTTTTCTGTATCTTGTTAGCTTCATAAATAAAACATCCCTATTTAACCACTGTTAGCACAAGAAATTTTGTTGGCTTACCTTTTATTAAACTTCCTCTGCATATATATATATATATATACATGTGTAATAAAAGCTGTTTGTTTCTTAAAAATAAATAAATTATTATTTATTTACATTAGGTATTATTATTGCATAAAGTAAAGACTCTCGGTTTTTGGGTTGACTCAAGTTTTTTCTTGGGAGATTAAATAAGAAAAGAGTACCTGAAAATCACAGGATTTCAAGTGTGGAGTAAATATTAAACTAAATTACTTAAAACTTATTATAATGCTTTCAAACTGCGATGTTCGATTTTTATCTGTTAAAAGGCGTGCAAAAAATACAAAATTCTTATCAACGACATAATATAATAATAATGTTGCAGAATAAAAAAAATTCTAACAATTCGATGAAAATAATAAGAGCAAACGTGGAAATTTACTGTTAATTTATTCATCCTTCAACAAAAGCTTTTTGAGTGTAATCTTTTGTTCTTTGAAAAACTGTGTGCGTAGCAAAATTAAACTCGGGTCGGTCGCGGTCGGAATTTTAGATCGCTGGCTGTTTGGATGGCGCGCGATACGTTGAATTTATCATGTAAATAGATACAGTGTAAAATAATATAGTCAATTCAATTAGCACGCCCCTGGGCATTTATCTCTCTCATAAACGGGCCCTCAAAAATTAATCGGACGTCCCGAGGCAGGGGCGGCGTAATTTATTCATCCTGTCGGAGATAATCCGCGAGCCACTGGCTATGTTAGTAGGTACCGAGTGGGACTAAAAGGCGTCGTAACGTGGACACCAATTTAAAAAGATTTGTTGTGTGCCAATTGTGTGTAATTGGTTCGGTGGCCATAAATGTCAACCTTAAATGCTTTCATTTTTAATGATCTGTTCGTCTTTTTGTAGTAATTTATCAAAATAACAATTGTTTGGTTTGGGGGTGTAAATGAGATATGTATTCAGGAACTGTAACCATCACCTTAACACCGTAAAGGTAACCAATCTTCATTAAGAATGCATATTTATTTGTGGAAAAGTAAAGAGGCGGTCATATTATATTGACGGCTTGCGTGATTAAGTGGTTACGATCCTTAGCTACGAATCCGGAGGTCGCGGGTTCAAATCCCGGCGTACGCAAGTAAATTTTATTTTGATTATTTTGTGTTATTTCACAATTTTTTCATTCAATAAAAATAGATAGTATATTTGAAATACGTTCCAGAGGAGTACATATTTTCAATTGGTTAAAGACCGCCATTCAGAATCTAAATGTTGCTTGAAATAGCCTTAGCCGTATTTGGTGACGAAATCTGAATAGCCAGATACTTCCCCACCTTCCTCTTACCAATCTTCTTCTCCTCTACATACCCAGCTATCTAGAGCCAGTGAGACTATGGCATCCCCAATTATCGAGGTATGATGTGAAGCTTAGGGGGGGGTGGAGACCTAATCCTACCCACTTCGGTCCTATATCAATCAGTTGTTGGTTGGATTTTTATTACTCTTTTGATTTTTATTTTTTGTTACTCACTCTTGGGCCTGGCGTCTTTTGTCTTTGGCACAAAAAACCGATACAGGTTCGAGACCCGTCAAGGTGACGCAAGGAACGTCGAGGTGAGTGCGTCTGCCACACTCCCACTATCGATTCTCTTTCAGTAGTCCCACCAAGAGCACAGAAAAGGCACTACAAGCACGCTAACGTGAAAGCAACAATAAAACGAGCGGTCACTTTAACGACTGATATATCTAAAAATTGTGCATTCAATAGCGTGCAACATACAATCATGTCGCAATTTTATAAGTTAATATACCCTTAATCTTCTACATGTCATGCAAAAATTAAATTTCAATAATACCCTCAAAAGAACAATATACGCGGCGCCACTCCGCGAGGATTTGAAAAAGTGCGCACTTATTCATGCATGAGCGTCTAGACAAGTAGTGCGAGATCAACTTATTCCTCGCTTTATTTCCCCCGAGCTACCAACAATACAAGACGGAACCGTGTCGGCCAAATCAGGTACTACCTACTCGCTACTCGTTGTTGCCCCCGCTGTTATTGCTGTTCCGTTGTTAGATTGTTCCGCAACGCACACGAAACACTACATTGTATGAACTAGGTTTCTTTACATGTAAATTAAGAGTGTATATTTGATAGTTTTGTTGAAATATTGACGTCTATTAAAGCATCTGAGAGCTTTAGGTGTAAAACAAATTTCGAAATGATATTTCGAAATCCTGTTTTCTTAAATACTTTTTGGAAAACGTTGTATTACGAGTACCAACTCGGTTGAGATAGCCGTCCTGCTAAACTTTGTAGATTCTAAGGTAGGTATATTTTTCTCTCTTACGTATTAGTATTAGGTATTTTTGGTAAATTTTTATGTATCTGTATATTCCGAGCCTGTATTCTTTGTTAATATTATTTTCGTGTTGTTAACATTTTTTTTTGGTATTTATATTATTGTATTTGCTTTGAAAACTTGTTTATCCAAAACCAAATATGTACTGATTAACTAAGTATCTTCTTTCTTCTATCTTCTATCTTCTATCTTCTATCTTCTATCTTCTATCTTCTATCTTCTATCTTCTATCTTCTATCTTCTATCTTCTATCTTCTATCTTCTATCTTCTATCTTCTATCTTCTATCTTATCTTCTATCTTCTATCTTCTATCTTATCTTCTATCTTCTGTCTTCTATCTTCTTCTCTTCTATATTCTATCTTCTATCTTCTATCTTCTATCTTCTATCTTCTATCTTCTATCTTCTATCTTCTATCTTCTGTCTTCTGTCTTCTGTCTTCTGTCTTCTGTCTTCTGTCTTCTGTCTTCTGTCGTCTGTCTTCTGTCTTCTGTCTTCTGTCTTCTGTCTTCTGTCTTCTGTCTTCTGTCTTCTATCTTCTATCTTCATCTTCTATCTTCTATCTTCTATCTTCTATCTTCTATCTTCTATCTTCTATCTTCTATCTTCTATCTTCTGTAACTTCTATCTTCTCTTCTATCTTCTATCTTCTATCTTCTATCTTCTATCTTCTATCTTCATATTTCTGTCTTCTATCTTCTATCTTCTATCTTCTATCTTCTATCTTCTATCTTCTATCTTCTATCTTCTATTTCTATCTTCTATCTTCTATCTTCTATCTTCTATCTTCTATCTTCTATCTTCTATCTTCTATCTTCTATCTTCTATCTTCTGTCTTCTATCTTCTGTCTTCTATCTTCTATCTTCTATCTTCTATCTTCTATCTTCTATCTTCTATCTTCTATCTTCTATCTTCTATCTTCTATCTTCTATCTTCTATCTTCTATCTTCTGTCTTCTGTCTTCTATCTTCTATCTTCTGTCTTCTGTCTTCTGTCTTCTATCTTCTATCTTCTATCTTTATCTTCTATCTTCTATCTTCTATCTTCATCTTCTATCTTCTATCTTCTATCTTCTATCTTCCATCTTCTGTCTTTGTCTTCTATCTTCTATCTTCTATCTTCTATCTTCTATCTTCTGTCTTCTGTCTTCTATCTACCTGTCTTCTATCTTCTATCTTCTATCTTCTATCTTCTATCTTCTATCTTCCTATCTTCTATCTTCTATCTTCTATCTTCTATCTCTATCTTCTATCTTCTATCTTCTATCTTCTATCTTCTATCTTCTTTTATCTTCTATCTTCTATCTTCTATCTTCTATCTTCTATCTTCTATCTTCTATCTTCTATCTTCTATCTTCTATCTTCTATCTTCTATCTTCTATCTTCTATCTTCTATCTTCTATCTTCTATCTTCTATCTTCTATCTTCTATCTTCTATCTTCTATTCTTCTATCTTCTATCTTCTATCTTCTATCTTCTATCTTCTATCTTCTATCTTCTATCTTCTATCTTCTATCTTCTATCTTCTATCTTCTATCTTCTATCTTCTATCTTCTATCTTCTATCTTCTATCTTCATCTTCTATCTTCTATCTTCTATCTTCTATCTTCTATCTTCTATCTTCTATCTTCTATCTTCTATCTTCTATCTTCTATCTTCTATCTTCTATCTTCTATCTTCTATCTTCTATCTTCTATCTTCTATCTTCTATCTTCTATCGTCTATCTTCTGTCTTCTATCTTCTATCTTCTACCTTCTATCTTCTATCTTCTATCTTTTATCTCCTATCTTCTATCTTCTAAGGTAGGAATTATAAAACTTTACTCCAAACCATTAATAACCAAGGTCAACGCCACGTTTTTCAGATAGTAATATAATATGTGTACCTATCTTAAATAAAAAATACAAAATAGAACCCGTTGACAAACTGATATCAATCAGTTTAGAAGGACTTTATTGTAATATTAATGTAAGATTTGTATAATAATACAGGAATATGTTAAAGCAAAAAAAAATATTGAAGTCACGCTTGGAAGGTGTTTAATATGTATATTGTCAATAGAATTTTACATGAAAAGAAAAGCCTAGTTAACACCATGATTGATAATTTACGGTAATGTTTATTGCAAAAATAAATTTTTAAAAAAACGATGGTGCATATTTGCCAAGGCCCCGACGAGATTCGAACTCATGATCTCCTGTTTACTAGACAGGCGCTTTAACCAACTAAGCCACGGCGCCGGTGATTTTTGTGCACGGTACAAAGAAAACATCGTTTTATCATGGAAATTATTGCGGGGAGAATATATGAAGCTCTAGTGGATGGAATGATAACAAATAATTGCTCACGGACGAAATTACGCATGGGGAGAATAACACTTTTCTTTTATCTTTTCAAATCATGTTTTAATTTTAGTGTTTAAATGTGTGCTAAATAAATTTTACATAAAAAGACGAAGAAACTGATGTTGGGAAATTTTTAACCCTAGTATTATTATTACAACTTCAGATCATAGACTTTATGACCTGGGAATAAAACAACGTAAAAAAGTAATAGTTTGTTATTTTTTCCAGGTGAACCTAGATAATGAAGAAGGTGTGGTATGTTTAAAAAGATAACATTACCGATGTTTTTCATACATGTTATTATTTATAAATATGATTATAATTCTTTTATTTTCATCATTAATCGTGAATTGCTGAATTAAGTATTTTGGCGCATATTATGCGTAGATGCTAAATTACGCGTAATGGGTTTTCCTCTACATTTTTTTCAATATAAAATTTATTTAGCATACACTTAACATTTTAAAATAACGTATTAAAGAACATGAACACAAAAGTGTGTAATCCCAGTAGGCGTAATTTAAGAAGGTGTAATTATCTACATATCTAATTTCGTCCATATGTAATTTCGTCCAGGTCTAATTTCGTCCATATGTAATTTCGTCCATATCAAATTGCTTCCATATATAATTTCGTGCGTTTGCAATTCTAGCATGTAATATTGGTACATGAAATTCACCATAGTGTAATTTCGTCCTGACACCTGTGCAAAGTCAGAGTTGTATGACGGTCTATCCTATCGACCTACCCCGACGGGATATGCTTGGTTAAATAGTTTGTTGCGTTCAATGTAAAGAACAAAATAATATACACGTTTATAACTACCGCGAACTTCAGAAGTGAAAACTGTTATTTTTTATTGGGGCTAAAATAAAATAAGATAAAACCACATTTTATTTGCGTCCGATCAGTAAATAGCTCGTTTTTATATATGCTTTGGTGTTTTATTAAATAACCTACCAGATGTTGTACGAACACGTAATAATAATTAACGCACGTAATTATGGCAATTAAAAGTAAGGAATGGCATGTTTTCATATTTTACATGTTTTAAAATAGGGTTTATATGACAGATTTTAAAACATTGATCTAATTTAAATCTGTGATCAACATGAACACATTCGACCACAGACAAGTGAAGAATAACTTTATTTGTAAGCACACTTCTGACCGCTAACTTTTGCTCTTCATAATTCGGATGAAATGTTCATTTCGCCAAATGGCGAAGAGAGAGTTAAAACAATTCTGGATGCAGAGTACCGTGTCCCACATATGTACGTCTGGTATTATGGAGCGGGCATAAATTAAAGTGCACAAGTGAAAATCCCCCTTGCATTCATTCCAGTCATAACTTTTAATGGTGGCCGTTAACAAAGCGAATTGTCGGGCATTTCCCGCGTCCTTGTCCGCGATTCCGCCGTCCCCGTTACGTTCCTTTGATTGTGATTATGCAACCTGCACAACACTACACGCGGTGACTTACCATCTAAGTCCGCATTAGAAAATTATTTTCTAGTGGTTTCACGAAACAAAAATATTTTGACATTCCATTTTTTTTACTCAACAATTAACTACCCAACACGTTCCGTTCCCTAACACCTTTT